>JAHLJT010000631.1:92701608-92868322 GCA_031308135.1 Acheta domesticus | reverse complement strand
GTCATGTGTGGTAGTCTATATTTGTGTAAATGTGTTTAAGAAGGTGTAAGGATAGTACAAAGAAGATGCAGGAAGATCGCGCGCGGCCCGTTGCTCGTTTGCTAGGAACTGCTTCTGACATTGATGGAGAAACCTCGGGAAAACTACCGATTAGAACAGCCACCACTAAGATTTTTCCTCTAGATAAGAAGTGAATTCGATCTAGCTGACAAGCTAGTGTCGAAACATCTGCCACTGTCGACCTAGGACTTTCGCGGTCACAAGGCATTAATGTAACATCAGTTGATGCCTTGAGCACCCCTCCAGTCTTGTGTACAACCCCCGGTGACCAGGTTTTGGAGAACTTCAAACAATGAACCAGTTCTTCAATGTGACGTCAGAAATTAGAAATCGTGTCCTGATACCAAAAATATGGATAAATCGTAGTCAAAAGCACATACTTTTCTCGTACTATACCTCAAAAAATATTAGCATTTTTCAAAAATTCAAAGAGGTTCAAAGAAAATGAGGCCTGCGGTTTTCATTTAAACGTTCCTTGACAATCCTTGAGAAAAAATTGAAGAATAACTTCGTAGTTATTTTTAGATTCTTTTTATAACTTTCCATTAATTTCAAGCAGAAATTAACAAGCAAGCAAAATAACTCATTTTTAAAAACAGTTATAAGTAGTATGGTATAGGGGGTCCTGGACCAGATTTTAACACCCACATTTTTTCATGATTGAGAATACCTCTATTTATTACGCAATTATTATTAAAATGATCGTAAAATATGTAAATATACAATAGTTTATTATAATATTTCCCCATTTCCACCAAAAATCACCTATTTTTAAGCGTTCGAAATTTTGTGGAAAATGAGATCCCGAATTTCCACATTTTATTAAATGACTATATTTTAATATAAACTAATTAAGATTATTATTTATAATTATTATTTTTAATAAATACTAATAAGATTATTATTTATTTATAATTATTATTTATTTAAATTCAATCATGTAAGAACTTAATTCAACAATATCTTTCTCCATAAGCCCTTTATATACCAATCTTAAATTCTTAGCTTTTAATATTTCTTTTATATCAGTTTCTTTATACAATTAGCATATCTATTGGTAAGATTATACTATATATTTGTCCTTGTATACTTGTTTTTAGATGTAATACTATTTTAATTCCATATTTTGTATCTATTTGCATTATATCATCAATAGGGTATTCGTGATCTTTTATCAATTCTGTTATCTTTTTATGAAGTTTAATATGATGTGTAGCTTGATTCAGTTTTGATATAATATCCATTTCTAGGCCTTCTTAAATGGATATTATATGAAACTGAATCAAGTAAACATATCATATTAATGTTCATAAAAGATAATGAAGATAAAAGAGGATATTCTATTGCTGATACAAGACGAATATAGAGATAAAATATGGAATTAAAATAGTATTACATCTAAAAACAAGTATTCAAGGACAAATATATAGTATAATCTTACCAAATAGATATGCTAATTTTATAAAAGAAACTGATATAAAAGAAATATTAAAAGCTAAGAATTTAGATTGGTATATAAAGGGCTTATGGAGAAAGATATTGTTGAATTAAGTTTCTTACATGATTGAATTTTAAATTAAAATATTTAAATTTCCAAATTTTTTAATTAAAATATTAAATTTCCAAATTTTTTTAAATAATATATTTTTTAATTTAAATACTTAAATTTCATCAATTAAAATATGATAAAATTAGTATTTTCATTCATCATTTTCATCTTCAATACTACTATTTTCATCATCAATACTAATATTTTCATCTTAACATTATCTATTTTACTATTTTCAACATCAATACTACTATTTTCATCTTCAGCATCATCATATTAATATTTTCATCTTCAACATTATCTATTTTATTATTTTCATCATCAATATTAATATTTTCATCTTCAACATTATCTATTTTACTATTTTTCAACATCAATACTACTATATTTTCATCTTCAGCATTATCATTTTACTATTTTCATCATCAATATTAATATTTCATCTTCAACATTATCTATTTTACTATCTTCAGCATCAATATTAATATTTTTATCTTCAACATTATCTACTTTACTATTTTCAGCATCAGTATTATCAATTTTATCATCATCAATTTTATTTACAATATCATTATCCATTGTTTTCTTAATTTGTGCTACAAATCATATTTTTTACCATCAAAATTAATATTTTGACATAATTCAAAGTTTGATGAATGCATAAGACATTCAAATCCTAAATTATTTAATCTCTTTATCATCTCCATTATAGCATAAAAAAATAAGTTTTTATATCAAATAAAACTGTACATATTTACACTTAAATTTTATCAATGAAAAAAATATACTAATAAAAATATTTATTAATAAATAACCATGAATCGAACGCAGCTGTATACGTATTGTAAAATTAATAATATTAAAGGATGTGCCAAAATGGGAAAAGTAGAACTTATGAAAATTGTAAAAGAGCATCAAGATAAAAATATTATAAAAAAAAACAAAATATATTTAATTTTCATGATGATATATTTTCATCAGATAAGATATTAGAAAATAGAATAAACATTTATAAAGCTAATGGAGCATGGAATAATAGAATTGTAGATTGGAGATTTAGTTTAAATAATAATCATTATGATTTAGAAAATTATTTAAAGAATAGCATTAGATGTAGAATCAAAATTATTGAAATGAAATATACTCATAGTAATATTGCATTAGTAGCTTCTGTACAATATGTAGAATTAGAATTATCTGGAGAAATAAAAACATATTTTAAACATCATTTTCAATCGAATCAACATACTATTTCTAATAATCAATTCATATCCGAAAAGATTCACATTATGAATTATGAAATTATATCTAAATTTGATAATTATAATGCAAAAAATACTAAATATAGATTTGATAAAGTATTATTTATAGATTTACAATCGGATAAATACAACCCATTAAACGTAGGTAGCTATATTCCATTACCAGATTGGGTAAAATTGAAAAAATGTTGTATAAACGTAAAAAATATTAAAACAAATAAGTTCACATGTGAAAAGAAAGAAAATTTAGATGCTTTGAATATGCATTAGAGAGTATATTAAATCCTCTATCGCATCATACTGATAGAGCTATTAATTATGATATTACAAAATATGAATCTTTAAATATATCATATCCAGTAGATATAGTACCATTAAATATAGAAGATATGAAGAATTTTTGAAAGTATCAATTAATGTTTATGAAATTAAAGATACTTTTATTGAATTATACTATTGTAGTGAAAATTATAAAAAATTAGAAAAACATGTTAATATATTAATGTTTAAAGACCATTGTGTAGGTATAAAAAATATAAGTAGCTTATTAAAAGGTCAAGTTCATCTTAAGAATGTAAAAAAATATTATTGTTTAAAGTGTAATAAAAATTATAATAATGAAAAAGCATTAAATGAACATATTGATCAATGTATTCATGATAAAATAAGTATTAAAATGCCTAAATATCCTATAAGAGAATATAAATCTTTTGGTGCCGAACAATATCATCCATATGTTGCAACATGTGATTTTGAATGCACATTGGAGAAACTTAAAGAACAATTTATGAATTCGGAATATATTCATAAGCATATTCCTAATAGTTATTGTTTTACATCTAATTTAATACCTAATGATGATAATTATAAATTTGTGAAGCAACATTTAAAAAGATCGAAAAATATTGACGAATTAATGCAATCATTTAATGAAGAACTTATAAAAATGGGACAATATTATACTAAAGAATATTTGCATAGAAATATTAAATTAGAATGGACATTGGAAATGAGTAAATCTGATTATAAAAATGCTACATCATGTCACATTTGTAATAGAAATTTTGAAGAATTTAAATTAAAAAAAGTAGTAGATCATGATCATATTACTGGTAAAGTACGAGGAGCAGCGTGTAATATATGTAATTTAAATTTACGTCTCCCAAAATTTATTCCTATTCTATTTCATAATTTAAAATATGATTCTATATTATTTTTAAGAACATTAATAAAACTTGGTGAAAATTATTCAGATTTAAAATTATACCAAATTCTTCGGAAAAATATTTAACATTTTCTAAAAAGTAATTATAGGTCAAACACCTACTTCATATACTATGTGGAGTTGTAATAAATGTAAAAAAAGATATTATATCTTAGATGAAAAATTATGTTGCGGCGAAGAAAACAAATAATACCTAAAGGAACTCTTATGAATGATATTATTGAATTTAGATTTATTGATACTTATAGATTTTTAAGTACTAGTTTAGATCAAGCTGTAAAAAATTTAGGTGAAGTAAATAATGCATATTGTACTCATTGCAAATCTAAACAAGCTATAGAAAATGTAAAATTTCAACCTATTGATGAAAATAATATATTAAAAGCGAATGCAACATGTAAAATATGTAATCATCACGTTTCTAAACCAATTACATATAAAAAATTTAATAATGTATGTAATACATTCAAGAAAGAAGATATACATTTAGTATTACAAAAAGGATATTATCCATATGAATGGGTCGATAATTATGATAAATTTGAACAAGAAATATCATATGACGAAGTAAATTGGAAATCTGTTTTTAAATAATAAAAAAGTTGATTTAAAATTTGTAAAATATATATATGAACATTTTAAATGTAAAAATTTTGGTGATTATCATGATTTATATCTAAAACTAGATTCTATATTATTAAGTGATGTATTTAACAATTTTAGGGAAACATGTTATAAAAATTAAGGATTAGATCCCGTATATTATGTATCAGCCCCCACAATTAGCGGATCATGCATCATTAAAACTTACAAATCAAAAATTAGATCTTATTATTGATCAAAGATTTATATGAATTATATGAGAAAGGTATACGTGGTGGTATTTCAATGATTCCAAATAGATATGCATTATCTAATAATTGTTATTTCTACGACGAAAAATCGCAAAAAACTATAAAATTACCGAAAGAAAAAGCTGAAAAAATAGGTATTTACAATAGTAAAAAACATTTAAGTTATATAATGTATTTAGATTGTAATAATTTATACGGACATGCTCTAAGTCAACATTTACCAATAGGAAATTTTTAAAAGAAACGAAAATATTTACAATGGATGACATTTTAAATTTATCTGATGAAGGAGATAAAGGATATACATTTGAAGTAGATTTAAATATTCCGAATCATTTACATGATACATTTAAAGATTTTTCCACTATGTCCGGATCATTATATTCCAGATATTAATGAATTATCTAATTATCAAAAGATCTTATAATAAAGGTATAGGAAATATACCAAAAGATGTAAAACTTGTGAATTCATTAAAAGAGAAAATAAAATATGTTATTGATTATAGAATGTTAAAATATGTAATACAACAAGGTATAATTGTTACTAAAATTCATCAAGTTATATCTTATGACCAAAAACCATGGTTAAAAGCTTATATTGATAAAAATACTGTACTAAGACAAAAAGCAAATAATGATTTTGAAAAGATTTCTTTAAACTTATGAATAATTCTGTATATGGTAAACAAATGGAAAATGTACGAAAAAGATGTGATGTAAAACTTCTATCTAGCTATAATCATTTCAAAAACATAAAGATTATGATACAAGAACAATTATTGATGAAGATCATGTATTATTATATCGAAAAAAGAAAACAGTAACATTAAATAAACCAATTTATGGTGGATTTGTAGTTCTTGAATTATCAAAATTATTAATGTATAAATTTATTATGATGTTTTAAAACCAAAATATCGTAATAATATGAAACTATTAGGAACTGATACTGATTCCTTTATAATTTATGTTGAAACAAATGATATTTATGATGATATAAAAGAAAATATTAATCATTTTGATACAAGCGTATATCTTTTAGAATCTATACCTCATGCAAATAATAAAATACCAGGTAAATTTAAAGATGAATATTTAGGTATACCAATTAGAGAATTTGTAGGATTAAGATCTAAAATGTATGCATTTAAAACTGATTGTATTGAAAAGAAGGTATGTAAAGGTATTAGAAAACAAAATATTGAGAAATGAAATTTGATATGTATAAAGATACATTATTTAATGATAAAGAGACATATGAAGATATATATATATATTACATCGAAAGAATATACATTATATACAATAAAGACGAGGAAAATTGCTCTATCACCGTATGATGATAAGAGATATTTAATTAATAATATTAATACTTTACCCTATGGATATATAGCAAAAAAATGTGATACATAATATATATGAAATAAAATATTAAAAATTAAAAGAAATAAAATATTAAAATTTAAAAAGGATAATATATTAAAATTTAAAGGAGATAATATATTAAAATTTAAAAGAGGTTATATATTAAAATTTAAAAGAGATTATATATTAAAATTTAAAAGAGATTATATTAAATTTTAAAAGAGATAATATATTAAAATTAAAAGAAATAAAATATTAAAATTTAAAAAGGATAATATATTAAAATTTAAAGGAGATAATATTGTAACGTTCGTGGTGGTGAATTAAAAACACAGATTTATTTTAACAGAGATGTTTATTTAAGTTACACTATTACACTAAAATACTTGATTTATTTACAGGTTGGCTTCACAGTCCTTGTGTTCTTGACTTGGTATTTATTTATACACGGCACAGTCCTCTTGATTATTTATTTTCACTGCTGCACAGTCCGATGCACTCACCGCTGTCCGATGCACTGATTACAGTCCACTGCGCTGACCACAGTTCACGGCTCCGACCACAGTTCACGGCTCCGACCACAGTTCACGACGCCGACCACAGTTCACGACGCCGACCACAGTTCACGGCTCCGGCCACAGTTCACGACGCCGACCACAGTTCACGGTGCCGACCACAGTTCACGGTGCCGACCACAGTTCACGGTGCCGACCACAGTTCACAGCGCAGACCACAATCCAGTACACTGCCGTCCACAGCGATGCACACACAAAACTTCACAGCTCTGCTTCCTGACTAGACCAGACCGACTGACTGACTGACTCCGGCCGCCGACAGTGACGCATTTATACCTGGCCGGCGCCCGCCTGGACCCTTCTGGAACTCGCGGCACACTTCTTTGCTACCCGCGAATACCCCGGAATCGTCCAGTTCTGGGGGGCGGCGGCAGATGATGCAATCCTCGCAGCGGATTCCGGCAGATGACGCAATATTCGTTACAATATATTAAAATTTAAAAGAGATTATATATTAAATTTAAAAGAGATATTTTATTAAATTTTAAAGAGATAATATATTAAAAATTAAAAGAGATCTATTTAATTGATAAAGATGATTGATGTATATTTCTTTTCATATATTTTAAATAATATTTACTTACTAAACATCCACAAGAACATTTTACTTTCATGTTTATGCATTCTTTACATTCATAATCAAATCCATCAGATTTATAAGGCTTTTTATAAAATTCATTATATCCTTTTTCTATTTTACACACAGTACATTTTCGTAATTTATTTAATCTTCTTCTATGAACATCTGTTTGTTGATGTTGTAATAAATAACTTTTAACGATTGATTCACCACAATCACAATTTACTTTCTCCATTATTTATATAGGAAAAAATTATATAAGATAAAATTATATAAGATAAAATTATATAAGATAAAATTATATACTTTTAATTAGATTTAAAACATCTTTTAATTTTGTAGTAATCTGTGATATTGTAGAATTATTTTTACTACAATTAATGTTGAAAAGAGATAAACTAAATTTTTCGGCTTTAACTAAAGTATTTAAATATTCATTATATTCATAGTATATATTATCTTTAAAGAAATAAATTCTACATATTGAAGACACTATACAATATTAGATTTTTCAATCCAAGAATTATGAGATTGAACAAAACCTAGCCATTTTACATATATTTTATTTCCTTTTGTTTTTAATACTTTTTCTACTAAATATATCAGGATATTTCGTTTTTTTGCAATTCATATTCATAAAATGAACCTTGAAAATCTTTAAGATGATAAACAATGGGTTAGAATGAATAATTTTATCAATTTCAAAAATTTCTGTGGACCAATTACCAGTATAAGATTTATCAAATACTGATTTTAATTTACTTACTCTTACTTTATCACCAATTTTAAATTTCGGTAAAATAAATGTCTTATCTCTTTTATAAACCGTTTTTAATAATATTTTTTCACTAAAAGTATTCACATCAATAGGTTTCATTTGAATAGTATGATGTGTAGTATGATTATATTCATCTATTAATTTTGGAAGTATATTTATCCATTTATAATTACCTTGAATATCAAATTGTTTCCACATTTTTTCTTTTAATGTTCTATTTAATCTTTCATCTACTGATGCTTTTAATTTCAGAAAAAGTAGAATAATGATGAATATTATATTGTTTCATAAGATGTTGAAAATCTTTATTATAAAATTCTTTACCACCGATCTGTTTGTAAATTTGTAGGTATTCTCTTATTTTTTAATATATTATTCATAGCTGCACTTACATCTAATCCAGATTTACTTTTAACTGGTATTGCCCATGCATATTTTGAAAATACATCAATAACTGTTAAAATATATGCATATACCATTATTTATTTTCGAAATACCATTTAATTGTCCCGAATTCATTTCTACTAAATCTGCTTGCCATAATTCATCAAGTCCTAATGTGATAACATTACGTCGTGGAAAATTTTTTCGCATAGGTTTATGTAATTCATCAATGATTGTTTCTCTAATATTTAGTTTTTTTTTACAAATTTACTTTTTTCTTCCCACATATTGCACATACTCCATCTATTCTCAATTTTCCATTTTTTGTTATTTCCTCTTTCATTTGAAATGTATCAGTATTTTTTTTACATCTTAAACAATAAGTATCCATTTATATAGCTTCTAATTGTATATGAATAAATATTCTAATCTCAAATGTATAAGGACTAGGATCATGTTTAACATATTTACTATGGTGTAAATATATTTTATCTCCTTTATTGAATTTTAATGGTTGATTTAAATCATATGCATTTTCCTCCTCATCTGGTGATATGACTAAGATATAAAGATATTTAAACTCTGTTTTTGTTATTTTTAAATTGATAACTGAAAATTATATGGTGCTTTAATATAACTATAACCTTCATCATAATTAGGTAAGTAGAATAGAAATTGTTCACCCTTTAAATATTTAACACGTATATTCATAAACGTAAATATATTATTTTTTAAATATCGTAAATTTATTGCATCATAATCTTGAATTGGATCTAAAATAGTATGTACACTATTTTTTAATTGTTTAACATTTACAGCATCATCATCATTTATTCCTGCACCTAATTTATGTAATATTTTACCATGAAAATTATAATTTCCGGATGCACCTATGATAGGTAAAGATGCTATAAGTGATTCAGTTTCTTCAATATGTTTTTTCATTAGATTTTCACTATTTAAATCATTGAGACCATATATATCTTGTGGCATTTATTATAGTACAATGGAAAGGATTAAATGAAGAAGTAATTGATAACCTGCTACATAACTTGAATCTTTAGGTTTAATATATATTTTATCTCCTTTTTTTAAAATAATGGGTAGATTGAAATGATTGAGTTCTTTTTTATCACCTACACCTAATGATTGCACATTGAGAATTAAATCTTTAAATCAATATTTGATTTAATATGCTTAATTTTACAATCATAAAATATTTCAATAAATGGTAGACTATAAAAGTAAAAGTATTCATTTTTTTACCTAATTCACCATATAAAATAATAAGATATTGTGCTATATTATTGAGTTGTTTCATTGTTACAACATCATCCTCTTCTATTCCAGCACCTACTTTACGTAATAACTTGTTGTGAAAATTATAATTTCCGGATGTACCTATGATAGGTAAAGATGCTATTAGTGATTCAGTTTCTTCAATATGTTTTTTCATTAGATTTTCACTATTTAAATCATTGAGACCATATATATATTGTGGCATTTATTATATTTGAAATTTCGGCCCATGTATAGTTCATTGATATCATTTTTAATACAAATATGCATAAATGAGCACAAATAAATTCATTAAAATTTTGAATTCTCTCCGCATTATAATATAAATGTTGAGATCCAATATATTTGACTAACTGCGATGGAGGATATCCACCAAATGAATCAAAAATATATTTATGTATATTATTTTTAAAGTAACATATCCAATGTGTCCCGATACTTTTAGATGTATCCATATTTACAACACCGCATTCATTTTTTCGCAATATTTTAGGACATTCATCAATCATAAATACTCCTCGAAAATGTGGAATTTTAAAATATTGAACACATTGTTTGAGATCATAATTACTAAGTGGATATGGATATTTATTTATTAATGTTTTTAATATAGAAATAGGATCTATTTTCTTTTTTTTTTAAGCCCTGTTCCTTTTTTTTCCATTTCCAAATTATGACGTTTCATTTCTTCTAATTCAGATTTATTTTTCTTACTTGATTGAACACCATCATAAATAGCTTTAGCACCACTTATTAATAATGGTCCTAATGCTGCTAATAGTGCTCCAATAAATCCACCATATTTTCTTGATTGTAATTTTTTAATGGATTGAATGGGTAAATTTAATGACATACCAGATCCTTTCTTTATACTATCATTTTTATCTTTTATTTGTTTAGGTGATAAAAGATCATCAAAATTAATATTTCTAACATCATCTGGTGATAATGTAAAAGTTATAGATCTCACTCTCGACATTTATTACTATATAAAAAAGGGTATTATTTTTTATTATATTCCCCAATTAGGTTCTATTCCCATACCTAATTTTCTTTTTGCAAACATAGTTCCAGTTACTGCAGTAGCATACATTCTTTCTTTCAAATCAGCATCTTTACTAAATATTCGTTTTTTAGCTTCATTTTGTAATATTTTATCAGCTTGATGCCTAGATTCTATATCTTTATGATCTCTATATGCAATATCATGGTATTTACAAGCTTCATCTAATGGATTAATACCTTTATCCCCACGTTCTAATCTATCTTTAAGATTTGTACCAGGACCACAATAATTATATCCTGGAAGATGTAATTCGAATGGTAAATGATTAATAGCCCAATTTAAAATTCCAGCGCCATGTTTTTCAGATTTCCAAAATGTATGAGGTATATTATGTAAAAATCGTATAAGGTATGGAATTCCTTTAGGATTATGAGTAATAAAATCTTGAAATTTACCTGTAAGCATCTTTATGATACTTACTTTTTCGTATTAAAAAAATTATCATTACCAGCTTTTTCTTCACCATGTATCACCAATAATCTATCGATAAGCTCTTGTACATCATTCATCCAAACATATTCAACAGGTTTTTCATTATATTTTTTTATTATACCCATTCCTGTTTTAGGTGATGTAACAGATTTTGTTCTATGTTTTTTTTGCTCAGCCCATAATCCTTTAAAGATCTTATTCCATTTTTCTCCAACATTTGATCGAACTTGATTAGTATTTGGATCATAATCTTTAAAAATAAGATGTGTTTTAATTGCAATTTCTTTATAATTTTCTAAATCTTCATCTGTATATTCAATATCTGATAATGATTTATTTGTTTAATCCATCAGTACCTTCATATTTTTTCCCTTCTACAATTATATTATTGTTATCAAAGTCCACTTTTGTATCACCAATATATTTATATTTTCCTACAGGTCTAAAACCAATGCATGATCATTAGCATTATTAAGATATTCAGTTAATTTAGGTCCTAAATGTGTAATTTTTTCCATTTTTTTCTTTTCTATAGCTTCTATTGCTTTCAATTGTTTTTCTAATTCTAATCTTTTTGGAGTATCTGGTGCTTCATATAATTTCATTTCAAATGATGATTCTGATGGTGTTGATGGTATTGGAAATAAAGTATCAACATCAAAATCATATTTTTTAGGTACTAATTGCTTATTATCATGTTCATTTTCAATAGAATGAATAAGTTCTTTACCAATGTGATCTACTTTACCAACTAAATCATCTAATTTATCTATAACAGGTTGATCTTCTTTTTTATATTTTTCATATTGATTACGATCATGTTGTTTCCATTCTCGCAATGTATCTTTATTTTTACCTTCTCTCTCTTATTTTTTTCGGCTTATATTTCGTAAACATTTATAAAGCAAAAAATAATATGTTTAAAAACACAAACAGGATATATTGTGTCTGTTTAAACAGACAGACAGGAATAATATTGTGTCTGTTTGTTCTGTTTAACACACAGGAATAATATTGCGTCTGTTTGTTCTGTTTAAACACACACTTTTTATATCTTATTTAAAAATAATTGTATTTTATTCCTATATTTACCATTATTTAATTTTCGTGTCATATCTATTGTTATAAATCCATATGGTTCATTCCAACATTTTTGGCATAATTTTTTTAAATTCATCTAATTTCATATCACATCCTACAAATTCATGATAAATATGATTAAGATTAAGATCATCTTGTCTAAAAATATTTAAAAAATTTAAATTATCTCTTATCAATTGCTTAGGAATTTTTGAATATGTTTGTGCTAAATACCAACAATCTATACCTTTATGTCTACCACGTGTAAAATATTCTCTTACAACATCTTGTTTCTCTAATATGTAATCGTCGAATAATACTAATGAATTTTCTTCACATTCATCTAATGGTATGATATCATCAGGATGAGATATAAATGTAATAATATCATTTTCGAGTTTATTACACTTATTCATAAAGGTCTGATATTTATCTTGTTCAAAAGATTTTGAATATATGTATACATGATTAATTTTATCCCAATTTAACCATCCAGGACACATAATATAATTATCTAACAATAAGGATGTTTTACCACATCCACTAGGTCCTATAATAGCACATCTATCGAAGATGGTAATAATGCTCCATGTTTCAATGTTTCATGTTTATTTCGTAATCTTATTTTTGGATTCCAATCAATTTTTTTGCTCATTTAAATGAGTATAATTTTGAAGCTAAACGGTACATCTTCAACATTAAGTAAAAAACTTAATACACCCAATATATAATTTTTCTACAGTTGCATGTGTTGGATTCTATTCTACATTTCTAACACCTAATGTAACATTAAATAATAATAAATTATATTATGAACATAAAAAAGAAACGCATGTTATCATAATTCCACCAGGGCAATATAATATTGAAAATTTAGAAAAATATATACAATCACAATCACCATTTAATTCAACAAATATTACTATTAAACCACATCGTATTCTTAGTAGAATTGAAATTAAGAGTGGATTTAAATTAAATTTTGATGCTGCAGATTCTATTGGATCATTACTAGGATTTCAAAATCAAATTGTTAAAAAAACGAACCTATTATTGGTAATAAGGTTCCTAAATTCATTCCTTTTGAAACCATTGATGTACATTTTAACTGTGCTGAAGGTATGATTCTAAAAGAAAATGATGAATTTCATAGAGAAACAAATATTCTAACATCATTTAAACCTCAACTTAATTATCAATGCCAATTTATGAACCAGCACATCCATTATTTGTACCTGTTTGTAATAAAATGCAACGTCTTCATGTTAAAATCACAGATGAGTATAATGAGGAAATCGATTTAATGGTGCTATGGTTACTATTATTTTAGAATTAAAAAAATAATTTATGTTTTTTTTCCCTCATAAATGGATAAAATTGAAAGTTATCAATGGCAATCATTTCCTGCTACTGATCGTAGTAAGAATAATATTGGAGTACCAAATAAAACAACAGATATTTATTTGAATGTAGGTGATGGATGGATGCATTCCGAAAGAGCAGAATTGTACATCAATTATAAAATTATACATAAAATGGATCTGATTATTCTGCATACGGAGGTAAATCAAATGTTAACTTATTGATAATTTTGTACCTTATTTATTTTCATCTATTAACGTTACAAAAAGAGGACAAAATATATTTAGATTAGATTATCCTGGTATTACTTCAACAGTTTTACAAAAAAGTACCTTTTCAACAAATGAACTCATTCCATTAGATAATGCTGGTATTAGTTCAAATCCAAAACTTCAACAAAAAGAAGATGAAGTTCTCTATCCATTGAGATTATTAGGTGGTTTTTTCAAAGATTTCAAAGAAATTACTTGGGAAGGAGATTTTACAATATCTTTTACGTGGTCATCGAGTATGAATGATGTATTGTATCGTTGGGCAGTAAAAAAATCAGATGGTAGTTTAGATGTTACAACATTACCTGGAGAAGGAAAAATAGTTATAGAAAATTTTGAAATTAATGTACCAATTGTTTATTATGAACCTTCTTATGCTATAGAATTTAAGTCAAATCTAATAAAAAATCCTATATCTACCATTTCATTCTATGATTTACAAACATTTGAATTAACTGGAATTATTGGAAAAAAAAATTTTGAAATTGATATTACCAATTATTACCATTCATTGCAGTATGATATGCCATATTTTGTTTTCGTAGTATTTCAAACAAATAGAATTGATAACCAAGAAAAAGATTCCAGTGAATTCGATCATTGTTCTCTACAAAATATTTCATTAAAAAATGGTCGAATATGAACAATTTCCATCAGAATTATGGAATATAAACCACCATCGACTTATAAAAAAGCATATCGTTCATTTACAGAATTTAAAAGAATTACAAATAATAATAAAAATGTTGAAATAGCAATATCACCATTTGTTTATATCACAAGATATCCAATTTAATTGATAAATACATACATTAGAAAAAATGTTGATGCTGCTCAGAAAACATCTATGAAAATATGTGCTACATTTCACAATGCTATTCCTAATAACACAATTGGGTATGTTATAATGAATGGTAAAAAGAGTTTAACATATGACTTTCAACATAGTTTAATTCAAGAAAATTTTTAATATAAATGGAGAAAAAAGGATGTTGGTATCAATGTATTCATAGTATTATGAAATGGGTGATTAGAATATTTCGGGCAATGAAAATGGTTCAAGTCACTAAATTGTGACCTATTACATACACTGTCATTCAATTTTGATCAATAATATTAAGTTTAGGCACATTGTAATTCATTTTGACCTATAATATTAAGTTTAGGCACATTGTAATTCATTTGACCTATAATATTAAGTTTAGGCATGAATATAAAAGTTTATTTAGCAAAAGGACCAGGTTGTGGCACGAGTTGCGATCCTGAATTAACAGGACGACTCTTTAATTCACGACTACCATTCCATCATTACTGTGATCTAGCTTGTAACTTATATACCTACGCATATCGTTACAGCACCCACATGCAAATGATGGAATTGGAGCCCTGTGTCCTTTGGAATACGATCTACACTACGACTTATCGAGAAGATCATGGTAACGTAATGGCCACTCCATTACCAAACACGTCTCTCGCGCAGTGCATTCCACCCGATAAAATTTCGGACCTTCTATATAAAGGACATTACCAATGTTTGGATTCTTATGGATTTTACATACTTTTAGCAATTTATTCCACGCAAACTTGTAACACTAATGTACTAACATACTATAATGTTTATATTTTTTATAATATATTCTTATCATTACAAATGATTTAAAGTAATAAAACGCTGCATGAAACGCACCAAATTCCCTTCTTTCAACGACAAAGACATACGTAAAGAGTGAAACAGAGATATAACCACTTGAGATAGCGCGACGAAGATGCTCCTGCAGAGAGAGAAGGAGATATGGCCACTTGAGATAACGCGACGAAAGCGCACCTGCAGAGATAACACGCGTTATCAAAGTATGCTTGCGAATGTATACTCTTGTAAAACTCGTAAAATGTGAATGTTATTGAATTTTCATTAAATATTATTGAATTATGTTTTCTTTTTCCGTAGTGATATTTGTTCAATAATTCCTAGACCAGATTTTTTTCCATAATTTTTATGGGACTTATTTCTCAGTGATATTCCTAGACCAGATTTTTTTCCATAATTTTTATGGGACTTATTTCTCAGTGATATTCCTAGACCAGATTTTTTTCCATAATTTTTATGGGACTTATTTCTCAGTGATATTCCTAGACCAGATTTTTTTCCATAATTTTTATGGGACTATTTCTAAGCAATGTGGAAATTCGGGATCTCATTTTTCCACAAAATTTCGACGCTTAAAAATAGGTGATTTTTGGTGGAAATGGGGAAATATTATAATAAACTATTGTATATTTACATATTTTACGATCATTTTAATAATAATTGCGTAAAAATAGAGGTATTCTCAATCATGAAAAAATGTGGGTGTTAAAATCTGGTCCAGGACCCCCCTATACCATACTACTGTTATACATGACCTTCTTTTAAAGATCTGATATTTTAAAACAGATTTCATTTAAGACAAAAATATCTGTATTCAATATTGCACTTTTGCAATGTTAACTTTTTGCAATTTTGAAAATACAGTGTGTTCGCAAAAAATGAAACCGACGCCAATTTTTATACTGTCCTACATACGAGGAGAAAATTTTGCGAACAAATTTGGAACTGTTTTTAGTAAATTTTTTAAAAAAATTTGAAGTAAAAAACGACTACTACTAACGATTTTGCACGTGTTTCATAATACGAAATACCCGCATTGTTGTGGCAGTAAAACGGAACATAGATTTATTGATAGTTTTTCGATTTCACTGTACCCTGCAGGATAAAAACAAAAACAAAACCAAAAACAAAAAACAACAACAGAAAAACGCAACATTTTTAAAATTTATGATTAAGGATAATTGCTTTTTGATCAATAAATACGATAATAGGCAATGTTTAGGCATTTTATGGTTACGCAACCTAAAAGATTGCGTTTTCCATTGAAGGGAAATGTAGGCAAATAGGCGAAAATCCGCAGCTTAATTATTATACTTTGAGAATTTCTTACTGTATTGTGAGTTATATTCGAAAATAACGTTTTCTAATATCTTCTAGAGAAACTCACTTCAGTTGTTAAACGCTTGCATGCCATCGAAATGGATGCTCTACGTGCGGCAGACATATTGAATTTTTTACGCTCGCCAACACGTACAGTCTCACGCCTGTGCCCTAGATGCATAAGCATAATGAAATATTCATCTTCCCGCAGAGCAGGACATCCACTTTGGCGAGAGCTGCGGGAAGTGTTCATTAGCAAGTTTATCCGAGGTGTCGCTAAAGACCGCATAACACGTTGTAGGCTAGTGTCACCGCCGTCCTGACGGAAGTGCCTGGGGTAGTAGTGATGTTAACAACAGCAACATCGTTATGATAATGTCTGAACGATGATAGTGTATGGACGATTACGATGCCAGCAGTAAGTTGGGGCAATGCAGATGGTGATGGTGACAACGTTATGGTGATGTTAATGACGAACTTTCCAGGTACTGACGCTGAAGCGGCGAAGTTAATGTGGATTAATGTTACATAATCGATTAATACAATGGAGGTTGTGTGGTGACGGTTAGAAAAATAAAATACACTTTTCTAAGAGTAAAATAAATAGATGAAAGCTATGTGGTCGCAAAATAATCTTCTCTTTTTTCTCGGAAAACTCATTTATATGGATAATGTCGCATCGTCGCAAAGTTGACGGCTTTGGCAACAGCGACGGCGTAGGCTACGGCGACATAACGATGGCAATTGTATTGATTATTAATGATTCTGTTGATTATAGTATGGGGACATTTCTTGTATTGGTAAATAGCCAATTGTGTCTGAGGAGGACATAAGTTCAAAAACAGAAGCTACTATTTTGCTCTATTGAAAAAAATGAATATTTCTCACATATACGAACTATTTGTTGCAACTAAGTAACTAACAGAATTACTACTCTTACATCAACATTCGTGTACTAGAGTAAAAAAATAGAATAAAAAGTTTTCATCACTCGAAGAATCAAGAAATTTTAATCTACAATAAATCAGCGAAGTGCAGTCTACAGAGCTAGACAACGGGAATAAATTGAGTATTTAGAAGCACTTGAGCAATGGAATGCTGCCTTCCACTTCGACACAGGAACGATATTCAATCAAATACCAACAAAATTTTTCGCCAAATAATCTATGTTAGAAAAAGAAATGTGAATCTGGCAAGTTGAACAGTTTTGCTTCCTAATTCAAGAACAAGATTGGGATAGATTTTGCTTGGGGACATTTTCCTCCCTCCTCAGCATAAATCGCACCTCGAAATAACATGCCAGTATGCAACACCAGGTATAGCATCTAACCCTTAATTGGTCCGGGGAAAAAATAATTATATTCCTTGTCTTGTGGGGTCAGCAGACTCCACTTTATAAAATGAAATGCCATTAAGATCTTGAAATTTTATTTCATAAAATATCACAGTTAATCATTTACATTGTAATGAGTAATATTTGCTACATTTAAATCAAATTTTTACAAATAAGTTTTGCATGACTGGTAGTCATTTGCTTGGCGCAGTTTATTCATACAATTTTTGTTTTCCTATTTGCTGTTCTCGGGCACACTTCACAACTGGCGTTTTCGTGCTTGAGTGTGTCCCCAAAAGTTCTTTTCAAGCTGTTGCCTCCGAATTTCATTAGAATTTCTTGCATCAACATTCGTGTGGCAAAATGACAGAAACCACGACGTAAAATGTGTGGATGTACAAGTGAAGGCCCAACTTCCATCAATAGCTTTCTATTCTATTTTTTTCGAAATTTTTATTGAAGTACTTGGGAATGCTAGTGTTTACAACTGCTATGACACGAATTGCATAAAATATCACCATTGGGCGATTCATAGAAAAAACATCTAGAGAGAACGTCAATAAGATAAAAAAAGTGAAAAAAATATAATACTGAAATTTACTGACACTCCTTGTCTGGTGGGGTCCATACAGACATAAAGAATAATAAAATACAATTACGTTGTTATTTTAGACAAAAAGCACACACGATCATCTGCTAGGGACCTTGAACGAGGAATACACGGAATCACAGCCTAATACGTATATGTCGGTGCTTTTAGTTACTAACTTGGGTTTATGATAGCCTGGGGTCCCAGAGACCCCACCAGACAAGAGTTGGAGAAGAATAGAAGAAAAAGAATAGAATCGATAAGAAAAAAATCGGGAAAAGGAGGAGGAGGAGGGGAGAATGGGAAGCTATGCTGGAGATCCACCAAACACCAACAAAACAGTATTGATTTAATTAAATAATTGTTTTCCCACACACCGTGAAAGCGGAGTAGAGATCAATATTTTTTGTTAAAAGCATAAGATTGGAGAGTGTAATTGACGAGATACGATTGACATAACTTTTGAGCAAGAAACTTTTCATGTGTGTGTGATAAATTGCATATCCTTCAGGCGACTCCCTTGTATAATTATACGTTAACAGTTGTTTCAGAATGGATAACTTATGGTTAGTATTATCGATTGTATGATTGGTAAACCAAAGGTCGTGAATTATAAATCCATTATAGTAGTCACTTTGATAGTTTTAGTTTGGTACTTTTTGGAAGAAAAAAAATTTTTGTTGTGTTTGAGTTAGCATTTTAACAATTCATGAAACAGTGGAAAATTAAAATTTTTCTATACCACTATATTAGGGGGTAGAGCAACAATCACATAAATTACACTGACAGAAAAAGTGTGAAACAGTGAAGAAAAGACAGACAGAAGAAGAAGACAGAAAAATAATTGAAACTTACGCTAAGGTGCATGAGGAAAATATGGAGAGAACGTAATAAAGACAATTGGGTGTTGGGGCAGTTGAGTGAGGACATGTAGCAGATTAGTTACAACGAATCAGCAATCCTCCTGCTATTGATAAATGTTTATATCTGGATTTTGGAGAAAATGTGGCTTATATTGTAATTTTTATGTCTTGTTCATGTTTATAGACTAGGGAAAGTAACAAGATCAGACATACTTCGACAAAATCGAGATATTAATATCTTACTGCCTCAAGCCCTTCATAAACAAAGAAATGCGTTCGGACACTGAATTTAAAGAAGAGTCAAAGACAAGTAACGAGCAGAGGTATATATATATATATATATATATATATATATATATATATAGAGAGAGAGAGAGAGAGAGAGAGAGAGAGAGAGAGAAAGCAAGACGAAATTGCCAGATAATAATGGGAACGGAATAAACGGAGTTTTAAATTGGTGAGAGTGGTGATGAAGTTTTCTTAGTAGATATTTAAAGGTCGTTTAAAGGTTGGAGTCCCAATGGTGTCAGGTTTTCGACACTGGTTAGTAGGGGCCGGGTGTTGATGTACTAAAACTTCGCCAAATATCAATAAAATGCCCTTAAAATTCCCTAAAAGCAAAGAAAAATGCCGTGAAAAAGTGTGATCAAAAACCGCTCAGATGAAAACCTCAAGCTGTTGGATATGTTACTGATGTACGAGTAATTGAGACTTCTTCCTTTCATTCAAGTGAAGTCAGCTTGCAAACTTTTGGTTTGGACTGTTCTAGAGGAAATATTCTTAAGGTATCGCGATAACGGCCGAACCAACAATCGTGCTGATATATTCCACACTCACAACAGCTGACAATACAATTTCTGACCTAAGTACTATTAAAATCTATTAAATCTGCGAAAAATACTTTTAAAATGACGAAAATGGGTAAGAAATACTTCGATGTCATTTCCTTTTGTCATAACATAAAATTAATGTCTACACTGAAAGGCAAAGTTATAAAGTGAAAAGAAAGAAAATAACATTTCTTTAACATCCGCCTCCTACTGATTAGATTGCTAGATCGAATTTAGGAGCTGTCCCCACGAGTTAAATAATGACATTATTCCGAGAGCTTCCTCGTGCAAGTACCTAGGAATTCATTTCGATAGTAAATTAAGTTGAAAAAACACGTAGGGAAAGCCTGGAGATCTCTTCACTTTGTAATGCGCATCATAAAAAAGAGTACGGCAAACGCGAGGGAAATTGCTTATTTATCTCTTGTTCGTCCGATAATGGAATATGGAACATTTTTTGGGATCCGCACAAAATTATGCTGTGTAAACACTTGGAAAGGATTCATCATAGGGCAGCTAAATTTACTCTCAGGGACAAGAAAATGGCAGGGTGGGATTCACTCAAAAACAGGCGATCAGTAGCAAGACTCTGCGCTTTGTATAAAGCTTATAATGGTCATCCAGCTTGGGAAGAAATTAATCGGTGGCTATGCATTCCTACGTAGATCAGTAGAGAGGATCACAGGCCCAAAATAAATTTAAGACAGCAGAGAACGGATGTCGGGAAATTTTCTTTTACAAATCGCAAGATTACGGAATGGAATAGATAGCCAGCAAAAACCTTTGAACCCTTTCCTCAGAGTTCAATAGTTTAGGAAATTAATTTAGGGTATTATGTAAATGAGGGAGAATAGTGGATTATATACTAATGCGTAAGTGTTCTATTGTGAAGTGAGGTGTCGTGCAGTGTATAGCAGAGAAATAAAGAAGGAAATGTTTTCAGGTCTTAATGAAGTGAAGTGCAGTGTGATCCTAATTGTATAAACATTCAGTGCGAATTAGAGTAGAAGTTTTTTTGTTTTTTTCTCTCTTAATGTAATTTAATGTTTAATGAATCAGTCAGTTTTTATATTGTTATCATTATTTTACCATTATTATTACTATCATTAATATCTAATTTGCTAGTTATATGACATTATTATTGTTATTATTAGTAGTAGTATTATTATTGGTATTGGTATTAGTGCTCTATGTCACTGAGAGACTGTATTTTTATGTTTTTGTAATTAGCTGCCACCGGGTTATACCCAATTGCAGATTAAATAAATCTAATCTAGTATTCTATAGGATGGCTGCTCTGATCAAGTCTTCCGTGTGTGTTCCAACCAATAAATAATGAAGCAATTCTTTAAAAAGTGGACATCGCACAGAGCGCGATCTTTCCTTCCTCATCTTTGTCATCCCTTCTACTCTTCACAAACATTTACCTTTATATGTACCGTTCTCGACACATAAAATGGGTAACGGCCAAATTCAGAAGTGCCCGTCTTTCCGCGCATTTTGGCACACTGTACGGACGATAACGCCATCTGGTTCTTTCATAGTTAACTATTACAAAAGAACATTCGGAACCAACTGCCAACGACTGAGAAGCTGATAGGCTAGATTTCCCGCAATCATGATCTCTAGTTTGAACGTTCTCTGTGATACGCGTGTTTATCCGAATGATTGAGAGTATTGGCGTAGAAGGCACAGGGGGCGGGGATAGTCTCCATCGCGTCGTCATGCAAGCCATTCGATCGTCTACAAGAAATATATCAATAAAGATAATATCATACAATATGACATAAAAAGTTCAACACATGCAATAGAATTAGTGGATTTGAAAAGGAAATTTGGAAATATTTAATTCTGATTTACTTGCAAAAAAATCAATTGAATATCCCCTCTTTTAACGCAAAACAACTTACGTACGTGTATGAATATTACGGATCCGAGACGAAGAAATGAAGTGTACGAAGGCGGCTGCAGAATCGGAAAAATAATTGGGAGTTGGAAGTTTTGGCGAAGTAATAGTGTTCAAATATCAGTGTTTACGAAATTTAAGGTTTTTGAAATAATTAAACTAGGTATTAAGTAATAATTTTGCATCGCTTGTCAAAATTGTTAGTTTGCAATATTCACCTCAAAGACAATTTGAGGACCCTTCCTCCGTATAGCGCAAATTTCGGAATTGTTTATAAAATTGTTAATTGTTGAAAAATTGTTAATTTGCAGTTTTCGGTTCTGGAATATAAGAGACACCTTCCCTCTCCAGAACTGCAAAATTTGGAAATTGTTCACAAATTTACAAATTTTGCGAAATTATTTTTATTGTCTTTTCGAAACTGCCTTTGAAGGAGATGCAAAATTCTGCAATCCAATCGGCGCTACCGCCTTTCGTTTTCGAGATATGTAATTGTTTCTAAGAATTTAGACATCATGACAACTCCCATTTCTTTGGAAGTCAGTGGCAGTTCTCTCACAAATCTACCCTTCAAGCTGTTTCCCAAATGCAACGTGCATTGAGCGACACTCTTTTCTCATGCGACCCTGACACCAGAATGGTATTTGAAACTACCTTCAGAACGCAAGTCGATTGCTTTGCGGAATGGAAACATGGGTTGTTACAAATGTTCTCTAAATACGTAAATGCCAAGAAGGTCATCTTATGAGAACACACAAATTCTCTGAGCATATGAATGAATCAGTCATTTCAACAGCGGAGCCACTACCTTATAATAGTAATAGCATCCACAATTTCGTTAATTAATTGTGTTATTTAAATGCAGCTCGTGTTCAACCCATGCAGAAAAGCAAACATTAATAGTATCATTTAAACTAAATATAACCATTGTTAGGATGATTACTTTCAGAATAATTGAACGACCAGAATCTTACGTTCTCTACCATTTGACTGAAACACCGGATAGAGGACGGCGGAGAATGTGATTAAAAGGAAATAAATATTCTATATATTGATGTCGACATTTTGGGGAAAATGCATACCCTAACTCGTTGGGAACCGAATTTGATTCTCATAACAAAATTGTGGCTGTCACTTCACGCATAAGATCTTTAAAATCTATTCAAAATCTGCTCCAATTTTTTTTAATTGTTACCTAAATTTTAGTAAAATGCTTTTGCAATTATGATTTATGTTCGATAATTAGTAAATCCTCTCGAAATCGAAAATCTGATTTGATTTTTTGTGATCCTGACCTACACCACCAAAATTCAAACCATATTTTTTAATGAAATCTATTCTTCAACTTTAGAACTTTCTATTTTATAGTTTATAGTTTTTCAGAATATTTATATTTTTCCGTAATTTAAATATTTCGAGCAAAGCTAAGTTTCATTCGAGTGTTACTATGTATTTGTAGTTCTTGTGTAATATTGTCTCCCCTCTAAATTGAAAAACTAGTGGTGGACATACTCTCTCGATTTCTTTATAACAATTACGTAATATAAAAATTCAAGTTAACCCCCAGCAAAAATTTCACAATTCCAACTGGATTGCATATATTGTCGCGGCCAATGATGTCTCATCTCTTAATTAAAAATCGCGGCATTGATCCAAAAACGTCGTTTTGGGAGTGTTTACCACCCGCGAAATCACTATCCGAACTGAGATTTGAATTTGAGAGCATAGGTTTCGAGATTTCATTACATAATCCAGCTGGTGATTTACTACAAGTAGTCTCACCAACTGTGGGCCACCCCTATAACTCCTAAACGACTTCCGATATCAAAATACAGTTTTCGCTCAACAATGTGGAGTCATGGAGCAAGTGAAATGGTGTACAGATATTGTTTGAAATACTTTTAGTTTTGGAGAAATTAAATCAACTTTGATTTTTTTTAATCGAACCATATATTTTCCTTACTAGCAATAGATAAATCATAAAAAGGGGAATGCAATGATGTAACATATGTTCATATTTTGATAGTATTTTGTGTAATAAATTATACTTTCTGGCAAGAGATTGTAAATGAAACCTGCACGTTTTGCTGTAGCTGCTTGTCGCTATTGTCACTTTTGGTGAAGGCCTTCGCGGCCTCTCCTCGAAAAGAGCCGGAGCCGGGAATGCAACCTTCCTGAATGGCAACAGTTGCAAGAATTGACACAGGAAATCTCCTGCATTTAATTTAAAATCACTTGTCAGAAAGTATAATTTTGTGCTCAAAATACTATTAAAACAATAACATGTTACGTCATTGCACTCGTCTACTTATGATCTACCTCTCGCTAGTGAGAAAAAATCATGGTTCCATTTAAAAAATGAAAGATGATTAATTTTCTCGAAAACTAAAAATTTTTCGGACAATATCCTTACGGTACATTACTTGCCCCATGATTCCGCATTGTTGGGCGAAAACTACATTTCTATATCGGGAACCGTTTAGAAGTTACGGGGGAGGCCCATAGTTGGTGGGACTACCTGTATGCCAAACCTCGCAGTTTTGGAGCGTTTTCGTTGTCACATAAAAAGAAACTAGTGTTGCAACAGAATGTCACAGAGTTTCTCGTACTAGATCTCTTCTGATTTCTTTAATCTTGACTGGTTTTTTGGTTTTTCATCACCTACTTTCCAGCTGTCATCCATGGCTGACATTATTTTATTTAACATTTTCTCAATTTTTCAGGCCATTTAAAATAGAAAAATGTGATATTAAGAATATTACATAACTTAAACCTAATCCTATATCATAATTTTCTATTAAAAATTTTGATCCGTTTTTGAGAAAATTTTGAAAATGTTCGGAGGCTTCATGTAAAGTACCCCCAAAAATTAATGAATGCTTTTCAAAATCGCAGGACAACGCAAGCCAAATGGTCAGGGGTTTCTTCAATTTGGAAAAATCCTACGCATGGCTTAGGCGCTAGTGTTGTTCACATACACCGGACAGACGGACGTTTTGCCGTCAATTGGTTTTTCGGTATCAAGGACCCACAACACATGTATTCTGGATAAACTACGTGTTAGAGGATTTTTTCTTAATTTAGCTCAGGATTTATCCACTTTTTCGTGATCGTGGCCTAAAAATGACTTTTTTTCCAGAAAATCCGCCGTTTTCTCGTGCAGCATTACATAACTTTCCCTACACTACATATATAATTTGTTTATACGTACGTATACGGGAAAGTAAAAATAATAAAAAAAGGAGAAAAGAAATAACATAGCGATGAAAATGAAAAGGATTCACGACAAGGAAACCCAGCCACATACAAAGAGAAAAAACAAAAAACATCCTGGAAACCGTAGTTGGGAATATAAACTTTGTTGATGCATTCTTTATTGGAGAAAATAAAACAGGAAGAATAATGAGATAAAATGTCAATCACGGAGAACAAGAATAAATTAAAAGATAAAGACACTTATATAGAAAATGTTCTCACAAGACAGGAAAGAGTGATCTATGCTGCACTCTGGCAAGTAGCAATACAAGAAAGAGAAGAGGGGGAAATAATGAAGATCGGCTATAAAAAATAGAAATAAATTTAAAATGGAAGTATTGGGACAACACCATGAAAAAAAACTCAAAAAACTAAGAAAAAGTTCATGGACAAAAAGCATCACCGCTAAACAACACACGACTGCATCCAAGACACCATATAATAAAGAACAATACGTGAAAAAAACAAAAAAGAAACAATCAAAGATATGTATTACAATAGCAATGTCAGGACATTGCCGTGTGAGGAGAGAAAAATGGAACTCATTCACGCTTCGTATATACGTATGTATACGGGAAAGTAAAAATCCACTAATTTACAAAATTATACTTTTGTCTTGACAATGTTATGCATGAAACGGGCAAAATTCGTGATAGCGAACAAGGAATTCTAAAAAAATTGTAATTGACGTGCGGCATTGAAATAACACGATTTTATTGTAGTAAAATAAATAACACGATTTTAAATCGGAAACATAATGAATTTTAAAATATTGTACTGTTATTTTCTTTTTTCCACAAACAAAACTGTTTGTATGTCTTAGAATACAAAAAGGACAATGGAATTGCGGTCTTAATACTTCGGATACCTCGAAGTTACATACTTCGGAAAGAGAGTCTTTTAGTAATCTTGTAATCGTACGTCGTAAGAAATCTTGCAGATTTTAGCGATATATCGACAACAAATAGGACGTTTTTTGTGTCTGTGAGTAATTCACTAAAACCCGTCTTGACTTTTCCTCTTTTGCCTTGATATGAGTTATATTCCTACTATGTATATTGTTTGTCTCCTTCACTTAGAAAGAAACAAAATAATTTCTATTAATTTCAAAATAATTTCTATATAATGCATGCACTGTCTCACAAACGCTTTTCATAGAGAATGTGAATAAAGATGATAGGAATTGCTGGTGATCAGCAATTACAATTATTCTTACTGTGTCAATACTTCGAATTTGCAATCTCTACTTTGAAATTAACAAGTTTTCCAGAAGGTAGTTCTGATGAATATTTATGGGACGTCTTTTAGTTGTGTGTTGAAATTTCATAGCTTTAAAGTAAAATAAAATAAATTTCAAAATTCAATTTGTCGAAAAATTTTTGAAGGTGGAAATGTTTTTGGACATTGATTTCAAATGTATGCAGAAATATATTTTGTGTCTTCTATTTTTTTAAAAGACAACAAAGATAATACAGATTTTGAGTAAAAAAATGAATAGAAATTTTTTTGATATCCAGAAAATATTTTTACCAAAAATTAACGCAAAAATGACTGCTTCCACTTATACACCGGGCGACAATGTTAGTGATATATCTTTGCTTGATTCGATATTATAGTTCAGAAAAGAGTTGAATAAAATCATCTTTCTTTAGAGGGATTATCGATTTTCTCTCATAAGCCTCAAGCTAGCACTGACTTGCCAATTTTCCTGGGGAAGCACTTTCGACTCCGGGTGAAATCAGATAAAGGGCTATACAGCGTTGCCAAGGAAAAATCAATATTTTCACTCACGCCAAAGCAAACTGAAATATTCGTATTTCCTATTCATTCTTCTATTCATTCATTCTCAGAATAGCAAAGCCACATAAGAGTTAATTATCTCATTAGTGAAAGACCTGTCTACTTCAGAGACGCTAAAATTTTGCTTTTTAGAAATAAAAAGTTTAATACTCGCAGTATCGCAGTTTGAAATTACAGCAACTCGCTATTTTTCCAGCTTTACTTGTTATATAAATTCCTATTTCTGAGATAAAAGCTAACTTTTCTAGTTATACTCCAAAATAGCACGATTTTCTCGTATTTGTTAGTCTCTTAATACTTTTAGTCTGAATTAGCTTTTCGTTTTTTTCACCCTCTTCACAGCAACTATCTATTGGTGCCAGTAACATATTTTTACTTTTTCATACTTACTTCGTTACAAGAGAAAGTTTTGTAATCGTATGCCGGTGAATTTTCATCAAAAAACTCTTATTGCCAAGTCCTGTTAACGAAAAACCGAACAAATCGTGTTTGTTTACGAGAATATAGCAAATTATTTCTTCTAACACGTTGTGTAAGGGAACGTCCATAAATTACGAAACGGTAAAGGGGGAGGGGGTCTGAGCCTGTGTTACTCTTCGTTACATGGGGGTAAGGGGATATTAATTGTTACGTAACATAATTTTTTTTAATTTTTCAATATTTGCTGAAATGATTCCTTTTTTGAGTCATGTATTAAAACATTAAAATATTAACACATATAACAATAAAAATTAATTTCGACGGCAAAATGTCAGTCTGTCTGTGTGTCTGTCCGTTCGTCCATCTTGGTTAATACTAGCGCCTAAACTGTACTTCCGATTTTCTTCAAAATTGATATTCCTCGATCGATTTAAATGATTTCGAGGCCCTCTGAGTTTGCCAGAAACATTTTGATTTTGGAAGTTCTTTGTAAATATTTTAAAATTTTCTCAAAATGACTCCCAAAATTTTGATTAAACTTTGGCCTCGAATAGCGTAAAGAACGCCTAAGTGAAGAATATTAAATTAAAATTAAGTTTATTTCATTTTACTCAGTGAATATAGCACTATCCATGCAAAACATTAAAGAACACAATATTGATGCAGTTTTGAGAAAATCTTAAATTTAATATTATTTCATGTCGCTCACATTTCAATCAAGATTGTGCAAAAACAAGTAATATATTCAGAAAAGTTTACATGATATTTTATAAAGAACTGATTGTCAAGAACTAATTTCACGTGAAGAAAAAATCGCGTCAACTAAATCACTACAATATTTAAAGTATTATTTTCAAATTGCAGGATCTCGAGTGGGGCCTGATCAATCATGCAATGTTTTTAGCAAACATTCCACAAATAGTTTAGGCACTAGTGTGTTCACAGAACGACAAGTGGACCGATGGACGGACGTTTCCAGAAAAAACAGTTTTCGTATCAGATGACCCCAAAACGTGCACTTCCATTGGAATCTCGAAATTGATTGTAATATTCTGAGCGAATGAATAGGAACGATGAAAGACGTCTCATAGAGGAAATCTCAAATTAATTTTTGTATTTTAAAATTATTTCTCGTCTGCAAATTTATAATCAGTTCATTTTTGAACATTCATCAAATGGTATACTGTACAACAAAGTATCAGAAATAAATCACTACTATTACATTTTTTGTAGGTTTCATAAGTATTTTTTTTCGTGTGCGCCTGCGTATGCGTTGACGTACTAGTAGATTAATTGGATGGTGATTCGTGTGCTGGCACAATTTCTTCTAATATATTTGGCTTCTTGTGGTGATATGGTCATCCATTGGAATTATGCCAACGTCTCTGTATAAAGTCCTGTTTGTCACGAACTATGTTTTAGTTTTGAATCTACGAAAAATATTCAATATACGAGTAGTTATTACTTCTCTGTGGTGTCGTATTAATCCATTCGCGTTCCATAGTATAATTTTATGACTTAACAGCGATTCTATTCGTTACAATTTCTGTTTTAGAATGTTTTGATATCTTCGGAAGGAATTTTCGATTTCTTGACACATGTCTATTTGGACAGAAATGAGACTATACGGAAGTGGGGTGTATCGGATTATTGAATATGTGAAAAGGTGGGCAATAAATGATATTTTTCTGTGAATGAGTGTGCTTCTTTAAGTTGGGGAATTTTCTGAGTTTAAAAATGGTATTGTTTGAGTGGAAGTAGAAGTCGTCACTATACATTTTATATGTGAATTATTTTCAGTGCATGGGTAGAACTTCATTTAATTCCGATATTCATAAGATTTTTCACAAATGTTGATGATATACTGATATTTGTCACATTTTTCGTTTACTTTTCATAGCGATAAATTCAGGTCGCTATATTTCGTTCATTAAACTCCAAAATATCCAAGCAGTCATTTCAAATTCAATAAAACTCAATTCAATAATATAATAATACTTCACATGATTCTCTACAAACGATTAAAAAGAGATGTGAAAATGCCGTGGCCGAAAGGATACATGAAAATGACTGACGATGAATGACTACATTAAAAACAGGATTTTAAGGAGGATCATACCAAGCGCTCAATGCCCCAGAAGGGCTTGTAGATGCGTTACGAACGCAAAACAAATTTAAAAAGAAACTTATTTATCCTAAATATGGATATTATTAGTTTAAATAACAGTATTAATGTTAGCTTTTATGAGACACGGGCTGCATCTAAATAACAATAAATTAAAGAAATTGTGGATGTTATTACTATTCTAAGGTAGTAGCTTCGCTGTTGAAATGACTGATTCTTTCATATGCTCTGAGAATTTGTGCGTTCCCATAAGACAGGCCTGTCCAAAACCGTGCTTCGGTGCAATTTTGCTCCGCCCGTGCCCCACGCAGCGCGCCGGCGCAAGTTAGTCACCGGGGGAGTGGGGCATTCCTTCAGTCTGTGCGATAAGAAAACGGATAACCTGCTGCTGGCTAGCTGCTGCGCTTTATCTCAATGGCGACATCGAAGAGTATTGACATTTTCTTTCATAGTGGTTCTACAGGACTTATTTTCTGACCATCTATCTAAAAGACAGAAAGATTTCGAACGGCGAACTCTTTGGAGTATTATGAATATTTTCCACATATAAGTTCTCAAAACTACATATGAAAGCAGCCAAAGTAATTTCTATATTTGGGTCCACGTGTGTAAATGAGAGCTTCTTTTCATAAGCAGTTAACAAAATCGAAGTTTCGAGGGTGTTTGAGCGACGAGAGACTTCGCAATTCCTTGCGTTTGATGGCGACAAGGAATTTTGTGACCCACAGCGAACGAATTGTAAACAAAAAATCCACAATTAAAATTGTTACAATGATATTGCTTTTATTTGTTTTAACTGAACATACTTATCCAGAATATTTCTTTTTGCTCCTTAATTATGTTTCAAACTAGAAAATAGCAAGGAAACTTACTGAAATAAAATTACATTAAAATACTATTTGATTTTACATGAACTAGGCCCGAAATAAAACATTGTCGTGTTTGATCTATTCGAAACGAGCTAGTGTGGCCGGTCCGCGAGAAAAGTTTTACGGTAGGAGTGAGTAATTGGCAGCCGGGGGACTCCCGTTGGGCGGTGGCGTAAACAACCGGACCGAAGCGCGCTTCGTCATCTGTCGAAGCGAACTTGGTGCTCCTGAGCATGAGCGGAGCAGAAATCTTGGAGAGGCCTGCCAAAAGATGACCTTCTTGGCATTTACGTATTTAGGGAACATTTGTAACAACTCATGTTTCCATGATTTTCACTTGCAAAGCAATCGACTTGCGTTCTGAAGGTATACCATTCTGGTGTCAGGGTCGCATGAGAAAAGAGTATCGCTCAATACACGTTGCATTTGGAAAACGGCTTGAAGGGTAGATTTGGGAGAGAACTGCCATTGTCTTCCAAAGAAATGGGAGTTGTCATGACATGCTAAATTCTTAGAAACAATTACATATCTCGAAAACGAAAGGCGGTAGCGCCGATTGGATTGCGGAATTTTGCATCTCCTTCAAAGGCAGTTTAGAAAAGACAATACAATAATTTCGCAAAATTTGTAAATTTATGAACAATTTCCAAATTTTGCAGTTCTGAAGAGGAAAGGGGTCCCTTATATTCCAGAACCGAAAACTGCAAATTAACAATTTTTCAACAATTAACAATTTTATAAACAATTCCGCAACGTGCGCTGCACGGAGGAAGTGGCCTCAAATTGTCTTTGAGGTGAATATTGCAAACTAATAATTTTGACAAGCGATGCAAAATTATTACTGAATACTTAGTTTAATTATTGCAAAAACCTTAAATTTCGTAAACACTGATATTTGAACACTATTTACTTTGCCAAAACTTCCCACTCCCAATTATTTTTCCGATCCTGGAGCCGCCTTCGTACACTTCATTTCTTCGTCTCGGATCCGTAATATTCATTCACGTACTTAAGTTGTTTTGTGTTAAAAGAGGGGATATTCAATTGATTTTTTTGCAAGTAAATCAGAATAAAAAATTTCCAAATTTCCTTTTCAAATCCACTAATTCTATTGCATGTGTTGAACTTTTTATGTCATATTGTATGATATTATCTTTATTGATATATTTCTTGTAGACGATCGAATGGCTTTCATGACGACGCGATGGAGACTATCCCCGCCCCCTGTGCCTTCTACGCCAATACTCTCAATCATTCGGATAAACACGCGTATCATAGAGAACGTTCAAACTAGAGATCATGATTGCGGGAAATCTAGCCTATCAGCTCCTCAGTCGTTGGCAGTTGGTTCCGAATGTTCTTTTGTAATAGTTAACTATGAAAGAACCAGATGGCGTTATCGTTCGTACAGTGTGCCAGAATGCGCATAAAGACGGGCACTTCTGAATTTGGCCGTTACCCATTCTATGTGTCGGCAACTGTACTACATTATCGCACATATCGGGAGATCAGTGAGGAGCTCAGAGCTTGTACCGGCTGAGCGAGCTCCGTTGATGGAGGAACCTGGAGGGAGACCCTGCTAGTCGTCGTATGGGTCGGCGCCGGAACTCATATTCAAGCGGGGAAGGAAAAAGGCACATCCAGTTAAAATATGCACTGCACTTACGGGAGTGATGACCACAGCACTTCATGCATTGGGAAACACAAAATAAACCCACCGCATTAATAATCAATCAAAGCGAGCACAAGAGAGAACAAGATGCGTTGTTTTTGCCTAGGTTCTAGCTGAAAAGTAAATCGTGGGTGTGTCCAAGCAGCGTTTTTTATGGAAAGCAAATTCGACAGCTTTTTGCCCTACGTAATACGTTGAAAAGATCCGTAATATGTTGACTTACTAATCCAAAACGGAACAATTTCACAGAAATAAATAGTTGCATTTCACCAAATAAATCATCCTATCGAATAGCGCAAAAGTGACGATTTTGAAATGTGCTTGGGCAAGAACAAGAACCTCAAGATCTGTGTAAGAAGTTCTGACACAAAAACAACGGGTCGAGTATTTATGCGTCATAAACTCTGGGAAATATGCTAATGAATTTTGACGAGCAACCGTAGTACACCGTATAAAAGAGCTCTTGAAATTTACAGGAAAAGCATAATTTCATCATATGGTAAGGACGCAGCGGTCGAAGGGAGACATAAATTGAGACAAAGTACAAAGAGTTGCGAAAGAAAATAGTAAGAGAAACAAAATGACTTTATGGCAAGATGTTCGAAATATATCTGAGTAAGCGAGTGGACCTGTGGCTATTTTGTTTAGAATATTTCAGTACCTTAGAAATAATCAATAGCTTGGAAATAGTAAAATACATGTAGTAAAATTTACTGTGAAGGAAGAATTACAGAATTCTTTGTCGGCTACATTTCTGTATGCCTGAGAATTATAGCGACACGCTTCTATGGAAGAGGTAAAGGGGTCGGTTAGAGACTACATTTTGCCAATAAACATGTGTAGAAAAACCGATAGCGAAGTGACACATGTGACATTAATTCCTGATTTTAGGCAGAAAAACTCTTTATTCAGGGCCTTGATAACAAAAAAGTGGATAAATCCAGTTACTAAATTTAGAACAAAAATTCCCTAGCACGTGATGTAGCCAGAATTCACGCTTTGTGGGTCCTTGATACCGAAAAATGAATGACGGCCAAACATCTGTCCGTCCGTCTGTGAACAAATCTAGAGGCTAACCGTTGAGCCGATTTTTTCAAAGTTGATATTTCCCAGTCAATCTGGCTAATGTTGCGGCCTCTTGAATTTGGAACGTATGTTTAAATTTTGGGGGTATTTTGTATAAATCCCCTGGGAGATTTTCAAAATTAAAAGAATATGGCTCCATGGTTCTTCATTAAATTTTGTTTTTCGATAGTGTCAAGGACGTTTACGAGAATGGTGCAGGTCTCATTTTCGTTGAAAATCCTGATGATTTGAAGATTGCAGTTTTCCTACAACTTAAATTTTAAAGAATGATATTTTTTCCTTAACTAAATCTGTTCCCTTAATGAAAATAATCACGAGAGATTTTTAAATAAAGTCATGTACAATTTATCGAAACTTTGAGTACTTTTCGAATAATTTTGTGTTAAAGTACGGGCGAGAAAATACGCGAAATTTTAGTACAACTAGTATTTACTTTCCCGTTTACATACGTATATACGGCGTAATATATGTAGTATAGGGAAAGTTATGTAATGCTGCAGAAAATCGATTTCAAGATTTCAACGGAAATACACGTTTCCATTGAAACCAAAAAAGTGGTTATTTTCAAAATGTCAGTCAATCTGTCCGTCTGTCTGTCTGTCCATCCGTCTGTCCTATGTCCGTCTGTGAACACTATTAGCGCCTAAACCTTGCGTAGTATTTTTTCCAAATTGAAGAAACCCCTGTCCATCTACCTTGAGTCGAGACTTTGAGATTTTGAAAATCATTCTTTAAAATTGGTCCAAATGTCACTACTTATCACATCATAGTAAAATCGTTAAAACACCTCCTTTGCTCAACAGCTACGTTTGGACTTTGTGTTCAGCAAATTTGTAATAAGTGATAAGTGAGTGTATAAATGGATGTAAATTATGATAATGATAATATTTTAAAAAATTAGTTGACAGAAATACGTCTGTACCAGTAATAATTTAATGGATAGTTGAATGTTTACTAAGAGTTAAAGGGTGAGTGGAAGCCTGAAGATGAGGAAAATGTAACCTCGAAACGTTGCAACTATGAATGATGTTTGGGCAGCTGTATGTATGAAGTTGGACTGTTATGTGTGTTTGTAATAGTTACACGAAGACAATTAGTTGGGGAAATAAATAATACTTTTAAGTAAAAATTGTCACAACTGTAAAAATATCAGTCTTCCATAAATTTCGGTAGAAAATTGGCCATCAGGTCTGCCCAACTGTTTCCTCTTCATATGATATTTTTTTGAATTAAAAGAGCCAAAAAACGTAAAAGTCTTTAGAAGGCTAAGACAAAAAATATTTGGTATGTTTCGAATCCTGTCCTTTACATTTGCAGAGAAACTGGTTATTTAACATAATTTTATAGTGATATGGGACAATTTATCCAGCTACGTTTTACATCATCATCCCAAAACAAACAGAGCATTACGTATCTTTGAAGATTATAAATACTGATTATATGACACGTGTGTATAACGTTGAAGCTGAAAAATGTTGAGAAGTACACATGTTATGTTTTTCGTAAAATCTGACAATCTACCGCAGTGCCGTTATTTAATTGGAGAGATCCGTATGAATCTGGGGTCACTGCTAATTATATACTATTCCCGGCGCTGCATCGCTCCGATGAGTTGCGACTGTAAAGGTGACTGCAGCAATAGATGAACTGGGGCAGGTGGAGAAGAAGGTTGATGGTCGCTCAAACTGCATTAGCGGATACAATGGTTCAGAAGTCAGTGCGATTGCAGCACTACATGCAGCTTCTTTCTTTTTTTATATTTTTTTCTTTTGGATAGACAAATACAAAGATCAGTGTTTATGATACACTCTACATTGGTTATGATTGCTTATATCTACTTACACTAATTTTCAAATACAACTTACATGACTAAAAAGGTGGAAGAGGTATCTTTATATAAATATCTCTACTTTGGGTCGAGATCTGAGAATTTGTTAAGAAATATATGGAAAAGAAATTGATTTTTGATGCGGGTTCTGTGTACTGGATTTTGGCAGTGTCTTAGAGGGGTTAGGTTGGGTATTTTTGAGATGTTTTGGAAGAGGTGAGCGGATAAAAATATAATGTGGTTGAATATTCACGTGGCTACAGTAGTTGAGTTGCCAGGGCAGTGGCGAAGGTAGAAAAAATTAAGGTCAACAGAGATGTTGACGTTGCTTTAATTAATGGTGGCGGTAAAATAATGATGATTGATTTGTGATTTCGGGAGCGTCAGTGGCTAATTTCATTAGTCCCGTAAGTGTGGTGCATGCTTTTTATCGTAGGAGCTGGTGGGATCTTCCTCCGCTGGAGGGCGAGGTCCGGTGCCGACATACCCGTCGACTTGCGGGGTTTTCCGCAACCAGGGTATAGTCGGGACAAGCTCTCTTCCGACTGGTCCTCTGACGATTGGAGGCAGAAGGAAGGAAGTAAGATAGGAGGAAAGGGGAGGGAAGATCGCGCGGTTTGTAAGGGTACTGATCCGGCACTCGTCTCGTATTGATCGGTGAAACCACAGAAAAGAACACTACCGATTAGAGCAGCCAGCCGCTAGTTTTCTCCACCACACAGCGGCTGAACTTGACCTAGCGTTGTAGCTTGTGCCGGAAATCCTACCACAAGTGTTGATGGTGACGGTAGAGGCCATATTGATGAAGGTGGTGGTACCAGTAGTGCTGTTGGCGATGGATGAAGAGGTACTAACTTGTAAAGCAGGATCGAAAGCGATGGCTGAATTGGTGGCCGTAACAGCGGAATCGTGAGTGGCAGCTGAAAGGCAACAATGGTAATACTGAAAACGGTCGAGGCGTCAGTCAGTCTGCAGTCGGGAGAGAGGTGATGTAGGTGTCGAGGCACATTCTACCAACCTCATAGTCGCAGGTAGAACAAAGGCGGAGAAACAGTACTGAATTGCAGTTTCCTTCGGCAATATACTGATCGATTAGGGTTTTCGAGTGCATTAACTTCTATCGTCATTAGTCCCGTAAGTGTGGCGCATGTTAAATCCAGGGAGGTAGCGGTATTCTCATCCCACTGAATCCGGGGTTGAATTACACGTCTGCTTGCGGGATTCCAACTCCAGGTATCTCGGCTCTAAACTCCTGTTATTCTCTATACTTCATATTTCGTAGAAATGTCGGCACATGTTGGTACACGTCCTCTTTGTTAAGAAACTGCTGCGGTATTCGCCTGTTATTGATGAACGAAACCAAGCAAAACTGTCCATCAGAGCAGCCGGCCGCTAGAAATCTTCATCGAGCAAAGAGATAGCTGCAGATGTGACGGAGGCGATGGATTCAGTGACGGCCGTTGGGTTGCGGAGTGTAGGAGGGGCGGCGTATATATATGTCAGAATGATCACATACTTTTTTTTCCTCTTGAAACTACTTCTTGAACGGGAAAAACTATGACATGTAGGATACAACTGATTTGCACGTATCGGGATTTGAATCTTTGTCTAAGATAACTTTTATGTTGATAACGAACGATACAATTTTGCTCGCACGAAAATAAGATATTTTAGAGAAAACATTTCAGCAAACAAAACAATAATTTATGAAACCAGAGGAAAGGGTTGGTATTATTAGCTTAGTTAATAGTCGCGGACTCTGCCGAACCAAACTCTAACAGGAGCATACTGCCCTCACCCAACTCCCAGTGCCCCTACTCTCTCTCAAGATTCAATTGCCTCGCTTGTACCAGCTACTGACGGTCTCCTTATAGCCCACGATGGTATCCATTTCAAAAACATTCATTCCCATAACCGGGCACTTAAAACTAAATTCGTCCTCAAAAGTTGCGCAGGTGGTATGCACAAATTAAATAAGTCGATTTATTGCAATTGTAACACTTTCTGCAACTTTTCCCGGGGTTGGTTTTCCTGTGGAGGGCGCCGCCCTAGAGCCCTTTAGGAGCAGCCGCCACCGGATGGATGATGGCGGCGACGGAGGCGACCGATTGCAGGGCGACGCCAGTGGCGCTGGCGGCGGCGGCGGAGCGGCAGGCGAAGGATCAGGCGCCCCCTGAGACCGCGCCGCCGTAAATCACGCGAGCGGCGAGGGGCTGCCAGGGAGCTCTGGAGCCGCGGCGGAGATCGGCAGCCGGCGCGGGCGCGGGCGCGGCGTTGCGTGACGGCTCAGCGCTCAAGAGACTTCTTTCACTGCTCGTCTCGCTTCAGCCAAGCGGCGACACTTTCTGTACATATTAAGTAGTCCGGAAAATATGCAGTACGAAGCGATAAAATATGTACTTGTATGTGTAATAAAAATGGTAAGAATGTGTAACAAATATGTAAAAGGGATATAATATGCGTGGATAATTTAGAATAAGAGGCACAAGCAAGTGTATACATTACAGTGTATTCCATTAACAATATATATTAAGCTCACTTTAAACTAGTTCACCAGATACAAACAAGGAAACACTAACTCTTCTAAGTGCATTCGCGTATTCTAGAACTTGGCCCTAATCCCAGCACAGTTTCCCTACTCTCCAGCAGCCTCCCCAACAACGGTACTCTTTACGTGGTCACCAAGCTCTCTCAACTAAAGTAGCAGTTCTCTCCGCTCAGGTAGCACCTGCGTACTCGGCTCTCGCCGTCCTTTATATACTCGGGGGGACTTCACGCCCCAAAGCTCACCGTGACGGAAGCTACCTTCTGAGGCCTAGGATGACCCGAAAGCGCGCGCGACCCTGCCGCGGGTGCGTCCGTTTGAACATCCAAGCACAGATACTACAATGTAGTATCGGTATACGCTCTTATTTGTGGAACATGTGCAAACAAATAAAATAAATTTACACAATTACTTAAATTACATTAATGGAATCTTTATTCAACCTATTTAAAAATAAATACAGTTTGTCCTACAGAACAAAACTTTCGGGAATACATTTGTACGTTTGAGTACAATGTACATAAGTGGGACCTAAATAACTGACTCTACCAGTCATCGCAGTTTTTCACGTCTGTGACACCCAGTTTCTCCCCTAAATTAGTTTTAATAAAAAAACACGATGTATCTGATATTTGCCACACCCAAATATAATATTCTCAACGCTCAACGCTCAACTCAACGCTCACGCGATCTTGTCGCATTACGTAGTCGTAGAGACGGAGGTTAACACAAACAGACCTCATGCATTTTATCTTATTGCGTCTTCATATGGGACACTTCGCGTCAACAGAATGCGATTTTGAATACGTGTAAAAAAATCCGATTCTTAAAGCAAAAACTATCTTTAAAAATTCATTAAATATTTTCGAGAAATAAATTTTAAGAAAATTAGTGGAAAAAATAAACATTTTCAAAATATTTCAAGAATAAGCAAAATATAGAAAATATGCATTACAGTACAAACTACACAACGAAACATTTGCATGTTTTGTTAGGGTTGAATTGATAATGCGAAGAACACAATATTGAAAAGTCATGAAAAAAATGCATTTCATAAGAATCCGATTTCTACTCATGAATTCATTAGGCCGGCAAAGGATAATAAAGAATATTCGCGGTTGAAGTTTGTAAACCGATGCGTTAGCCGAGCAGCAGCCAACCCGCAGTGCCGTTCTCCGCCATTTGTGAAATCGACCGTGTGTCGTCTAATTCATTTCATTTAACTCAAACTTGCAGGAAAAAAATATTATAAATTAGATTTACACTTGCTGTGGCTAAAGGCGTGCTCTAACTTCAAATGATTTGTTCCGATTATTATAAATGGTTGTAGAACTGCTAAATTCTGTATCTATCTCTCGACATTAAAAGTGGCTTTTTGCATATCTTATTTGGTTGCATGGCGTTGTAAGATTAGAATATTGAGAAAAATTAATTTCTAGCTGATCTAACGACTTTTTAAAGACATTTATCAGAGATATACAGGCTGTTCATTTGTCAGAGATATTTAGGCTGTTTTAAAAATTTGAAAATAAGCTCTTGAGACAATTTTAAGCATATTTTGTCAAATAAACTACTCGGATTTTCCAAACGGCTGAGCCGCAATAGGCACTCAAATGTTAGTTTGAAAAAATACTGTCTATGCAAAAAATTGCATTGTAGAAGTCTATAAACACTCTATAAATATGTAGATGGTTTATTATTTACAAAAGAAATGAATATATTTGTTCAGAAAGGAAAATTAGCACAATAGAAATAAGCACGCAATTTAAACAATTCGCCTGCTTTTTTATTTCAGTATTAATTTTTCTTTTTAAAGAAATATATTTATTCCTTTTGTAAATAATAATAAACATTTTATACATTTCTGGAGTGGTTATGTGCTTTTGAAATGCAAATTTTTGCATAGAAACTTTTTTTCAAACCAACATTTGAGTTGTTTTTCTTAGTTATTTAAGGTCACATCAGCTACTAGGTCATTAGCGATCACTATTGGATTTAACGTTATGGTATGATGATGAAACGATGTGGTGATGTTAGGAGGTGAAAGGACGAACACATACAATCATGTCCGAGGTGGGACTCGAACCCGCGACTCTTCAGTCCGAGATCACTACAGCACTACTAACTTAGCGATCTCGGCCACGGGGCCGACATTTGAGTATATATTGCGGCTCAGCCTTTCGAAATATCCCAGGAGTTTGTTTGACAAAATATGCTTAAAATTGTCTTAAAAGCTTATTTTCAATGTTTCGACGTCTCCTCCCTGGACATTCTGTATATTAAAGCGACACACTCGCTCTGCTCGTCAACCTGTCCGCCCACTATTGAAGCACTGCAGGTTGCATACTCGTTTAAGTTTTACATCTCACCCCCTTTCCCACCTCCTCACCGAACAGTTCTACGATTATATTTTTCCACAGAAGTTTTTTTCTGATAAAAATCATATGTGTACCAATTTTGGTTGAAACTGCTCTAAGTGTTGTTGAGTTTTGTTGGAACCAATAACTCAGGAAATTATAGTACATACATCGTATTAGCAAAGAGATTGACGGATTACCCTGCCTTCCCCGAATAAGTATTTGTCACATCTATGTATTGCACAGTGCCAATTCAATCTACCCGCCTCGCTTGTCACGCTCATTCTGCTTGATCCTTTCACTAAAGAAGGAAGCGAGGTTCTTCATGTGCCCGAGAAGGGAGAAACTCCTAGTTCGGATTTCAAATAATTGACATATTATTGGATGTGGAATTTACAAAGAATTTAATATTATTAACAAAATATTATAGAAGACCCCAAAACACGAGACAATCTGACTTGACGCTGATTTGCACGAAGATTTCTTAACTTTGAATATGGAATAAGATCCTCGTAACAGAGAGCGGAGCAACACTGACTGAAGAAAAACAGGATGACCAAATGAAGAAATAAGGATGATTAACTGAAAGAAAAAAGGATGATAACACAGGAGGACACCGCATTGTTTTTGTCAACTGACTTTTACGGAATTTTACAGAATGTCCAACGATTCATCAAGAAATAGAGCTTGAAGGCACGAGAAACAATCTACACTCTAACCTACTAGCTGTATGTTTTTCACTGTTCTTCACGGTTTATGTACAGCTAACAATAATCTGTAATTGCGCTATTTATCTTAAACAACATTGTTTGAGTTGTCGTAAGATCAAATGCAAAACGCGCTTTTCTGTAAATCTATATAAACGAAAACCTGGAAGTACTTGACCAATATGACTTACTCCATTGTAAATCCCAGCTTCTGAAATACGTACTGAGATTACAAAGATAAAAACGAATTTATTCTGAGTGTTTAATAACCATTTCATTTTCGTATTGTCCATACAACCAATGATAGAGCTGCCGTAGACTTCGTGCAATAAATATCACGCTTCTCGCCGCCTCTGTTTTCTTGTTCCTAGGTCTTTTCAGTTCCATTCGGATCTCAACGTGGATTTTCTTCCCCTCGACATCCGCCTTTCCAGGGATCCCACGAGATTTGCGTGCGTGTTCGAGACGAGGGAAAGGCTACGCCTCCCAGAATTAGGAATAACGTCGATGTTTCGTACAAAAAAGAAGACCTGTCGATATCGGATCCATTTCCATTAGTACTGATGAGGAAATTGAATTTCACTACGTAGTTTTTTTTATTAGAGTTTGAGGTTTGAAATGATGTTGAAGATATTATTTCTGTAACGTGTCCCAACATTATTGTAACTTTTCGTCTAATTACTAGCACGCCTCTTGAAACTAAACATTTACACCAGGACTAAAAAAATAGAGATATATACAGAACATCTTATAGGATCCTTCAATTTATTAATAATTAAGAAAGGGAAAATGCGGTTCCTTCCTTGCGCTTGCATTTAGTTGCAATTGTTCTTTGAATCTTATTTGTATTCTCAATGAAAGTTCCGTATGTTCTACTTAAGGTAGAGATAGAATGCTAACGATTTTTTAAAATAAGAAGTTTGTACGCCTCACATTTATATGTAATACCTACTCTTAAATGTTTTTTCAAAGTTGCTATCACAAACAATGGATACAGTTTCACTAATTGAAAATCTGGGTTATACTTGTGAAGTTACTACAACCAACAAAAAAGTTACAATACATACATTATAATTTAATTTCTGCGTGGTTCCATGTCGTGTATTATAAAAGCTGAGTTTCACCTTGAATCTAGAAGAGGTGCCTTTAATTTTGCATTCAGAAATATGTGTAGTTATTTTACGTTTTCCTCACGTAGAGGCCGTAATTTACAAGCTACAAAACACTTTTTGCACGTTAAGTCGCATGCTCTGCATATTTACAAGGCCGGTCCTTTTAGGGCAATAATTTTAATGTTACGATCTTTAGTTTTCTCTCCATGGACATTTTATACGGTAGTCAACGTTGTGCATGCCGATGTAAATAACGCTTAGCTAAGGGAATAGTAATTATTCATGGAATTACATTAATTTACAAATATAAAATTTTTACTCTTGATGTTAACGATTTGTTTAATTTCTCAAAATATGACAACTTAAATTCTATTACAAGATATATTCCGTAATTCCTTGGGCAACACTAGAGCCCGAATTTTTACACAATCCTCATTTATTATCTTCCAACTCGAAAGAGAATATCATTTTTCCAAAAATTCATTGCTATATTTACATTAATTAAATACATCATCAGAATGAACAATGTGAAAATACATTAAGCGGACGGTATCACAAATCCGTCAATCTCTAATTCATAAAACAGTACAACGGTACCACTAACTCCATACGCACTCGGAAGAGACAAATCATTCATGCGTTAAAATGGAAAATTTGGACGGAAACCAAATTCCTCTCATGTTAAGAGCTTATACGTTTTTTCGTTCGCACACCTCATTAATTCGTTAACTCGCGTAGTCTGTGCTCTCGCACAGCGCATGGCTGCTGCCTGCTCCGCGACGGGCGCGGGAAGGGGAGGGACTGGGAGGCGCCGCGCTGCCCCGGGCCGGAATCACTGATGACGTCATTAGCCGCCGTGTTTGCTGCCGGCGCAATAAAGCTAATCTAAATCCGGTGGAGCTACCGCCGCCATTGTGTCTCGCCGGGCATTGTGCACCTCCTGCCGCCCCCGCTGCCTCCTGTGCTTGGTGCCCACCTGCCTCGCGGCGCCCGCGGCACGAGAAAAAGAAACTAGCTCCAAAGGCAGAGCGAGTTGGTGTACCTCAATTAATAAGTTCACATTAAGTGATCACAATTCTCTTTTATATGCTGACAAAGTTGTGTGGACAAATATAACCGTATAAAACAAAGTACTTGTTGCCTGTCTGGATAGCCGAGGTCCCGAAGTCTGAAGGGCCGTAGCTGTCTCGGCTCGAAGGGTCGCGGGTTCAAATCCCAAGTCGGGCATGTACGTTTTTTGTGTGTTTGTGTTGTCCTTATACGTTCTTCCTACAGTTCCCTCAACAGTTACAATAGTCACAATAGTCGCTGTATGATGAAGTTGTTAAAAGTGACCCTTAACAAAAATACTTGTTGAATAAAACAAAAATAAAAATTGTGAGAACACAGATGTAAAAAAAATCTATATTTATATTCTATATTTTTTAGTCTAGGATTGAGAATTTCAATTGAAAATTAATTACAGGTGTCTCAGAAAAAAATGTTACAAACTTTTAGAGAATAGGGGTCGGAAATGATTGTAAATGAACATTTAGCAGAAAATATCATAGAACAAATTTACAAATTTCTTTTCACCTGATTTTTAGAAATTCCTTACGCACAGATGTTCGGTAGACGACGTTCTGACCCAGACAAGGAATGTCATATATCTGCCCAACATCTGTGCATGCAATGTTGCCTAACAACAGGAGCAAATGCAGATGTGTGAATTCGTTACATGAAATCTGTCACTATATATTCTTTTGTACAAAGTATCCATTTTTAACTTCGCGACATGCTCAAGAAGTTTGTATTATTTATTCTGACAAACCTGTATTTCGACTCATCCAAAAAGCGAAAGAGTTTTTGTATCTGATGCAAGGGGAAAACATAAATTTATTTATTTGCCTACAATGCTACACTAAAGATTCTATTTTTAGAGATGAAGCCAAGCACTAGCGATGAAATATACAAGAGGAGAACTCTGGAATATACAGCTCCCTTGAAAGTCATAATGTGGTTGTACTAGTAAAAACTTGAGAAACAAATATAAGAAATAACAAGACACCTTATAAGAAGTCATTTCACGATGTCCTATTTGCTTTTAGATTAAGAAAGAAATTTTAGGGAAATCAGCTCGTTGTACGTATAAATTCGATAAGTTTATTTCTTAACGTCTCATCCAACCGTGAAGATGACGTATATTTCTATGGACGTAAATTTCTTTCAGAAAATAAATACTTTGAAAGTGAGGAATACAAATAAAACGTGGAGAGAATCGACTATATTTACATTTACAATTCAAAGCGACTTTCATAATGAAGAACCTTTTTAATGGACCTCAGTCTTTCCTCCTTTCCTTTAATGGACCTCTCTCTTTCACATCGTCGAATCAAATGATCGAATTGATGACATCTTGTTCCCCTAAGAGCAAACGCTAATGTAGGTACTAATAGACACAGCTGCTTGTGGCAGAAGTAAAACACATCTTTCTACATTCGAGATACTCGTATTCGCACCATCTGATCCGTCACCCTACCACCCCATCCCCCAACTTGCTGGAGAAAGAGAGTAAAAGCTGACGTAAAAACGCAAACTAAATTTAGGTTATCTTGTATAACGCTTTACAGAAATAAAGGCCTCTTGAGGAAGCAAGGAGCCACCGTTCGTCACCCTTGGAAGAAGTAATGCGCGTGCAGAACGTAACGCGCTCGAAGCCTTCGCAGAAAGAGAGAGAGGGAGAGGGGGGAAGGAAACTATGAACACAGCAAAGTTAGAAAGGAGAAGAAACATGATGTAGACTTTGAAGGAAAGGACTAAGTGACTTGTAAAGACAAAGAAATAGGAGAAAATGGGAGCTAAAAGAATGGATAGAAGTCAAAGTACTTTGATCTCCTTGACATCTATTCCTTATCGCTACTTATCGATAAGGTATAAATGCGATTATGGAGAAAGATATAACGTATAGAACTAGTAGTGCTAAAACAGCACGTACTTTCTCGCCTCTATTTTCACGCAAAATTACGCGAAAAGTACTCATATTTTCTAAACATTGTACATGAACTTACTTCAAAATCTATCTTTAAAGAACATACTTCATGAAGGGAAAAAATCACTATTTTTAATATTTTAATTGTAGGAAGTCTCCAGAAATGTTTTTAACTTTTGCAATTTTCGAAAAATTAGGGTTTTCAACGAATATGAGATTTTCACCATTCTCTTAAAAGTTCTTCACACTATCCAACAATAAAATTTAATAAAAAACGACTGAGACATTTTTTGAAAATATTGAAAATGTCCTGGGGCTTCATGTAAAGTACCCCCAAAATTAATGAATATTTTTTAAAATCGCAGAGCTTTGAGTCAGGCCAGAATGTTCAAAATTGAAATATCGGTTTAAAATTCAAGGGGCTGCGACATCAGCCAGATAGATTGCAGGATAAGGACTTTGGAGAAAGTCGGCTGAACGGTTTAGCCGCTAGCGTTGTTCACAGACGGACGTGTCATTCGATTTTTCGGTATATAGAACCTACAAAACATGGATTCTGGTTCCACCACGTGTTAGAGGATTTTTTTCTAAATTTATCAACTGGATTTATCAACTTTTTTATTACCAGGCCATGTTATAAGAGTTTTTCTGACGAAAATTCGCCGATTTTTCGCGCCGCATTACATAACTTTCTCTCTACGTTGTAGTGAGAAAGAAAAAAAGAGACGAAAATGAAGTTGACATATGCAAACTATGGTAAGAGTAAAATAAGGTTTGGAGAGATGCAAAGATCGAACAGACACTGTAAGGGCAAAATGAATGTTAGAGTAACTGCGAAAACGCGGGCAGAGTAATAAATCTGACAAAAGTAATAATGCTGGGTGAGCGAACAAAGCAATAGCCAGAAGGACATGCGCGAAGAGACACAGATGGAAGGATGAAGGGATGATGAGTGCGAGAAGAAATGCTGTAGAAAGAAATGAAGACCGAGGACATGAGGCAAAGCGTACAGAAAGAAGGGTGATGAACATGAGGATGAGAGAAGAATGAGGCTTCTGGTGGTGAGCAATGTAGAATGCGAGGAGCAAATTTGGACCAGAGAATTAAAAGACGGGAAAATAGAAAGGGACAAATCGTGCGCCAAGATGAGTTGTGAAGCAGGGAGAGCAGGGAGTAAGAGAAAGTAAGGAATGCCGAAGGATGGTCATAGCGTAAGAGGTGCAGAGAGATAAAGGAAAATCTGAGAACGAACATGGGCAGAAAACGAATGCAGTAGAACAAGGAAGATCCAGGCGGATGGAAAACAATGAGGGGCAGGAGAAAAAGCGAGATGCAGGAGGAAGGGCGAAGAGTGAGAAAGAGGCATTCAGAAAGTGAGGCTGGGATATCGAGGAGGAGAGCGAGCAACCGGAAGATAATGAGAGGCAAGGCGAGGAACAGAAGCAACTGGAGAAGTAGAAGCGAGAGAATGAAGAAAGGGTAAGGAACAGGAAGATAGTGAGGAACGGGCGAGAGGCTGAAGGACACGGAGCGCGGAAGAAGAAGCAAATGGAAAGAGGAGATGAAGGAAGAGTGGGTCCACGGAAACGGATAAAGAGCGAACGGGATGGAATAGAAGAAAGGCGAGGCAATGCGAAGAAAGGGCGAGGAACAGGAAGATAGCGAGGAGCGAGCGAGAGGAAGGGTGGTAGCGCGGAAGAAGGAACAAAAGACAAGAGGAGATGAAGGTAGAGTGAGAAATAGGGACACGGATGAGGAGAGGAGCGAATGACCTGGAACAGAAGAGAGGAGCGAGGATATGGCGAAAGGGCGAGGAACAGGTAGTTAGCGAGAAGGGGGGCGGAAGGGAGAGCAGAGAAGGCGGAAGAAGGAACAAATTCAAAGAGGAGATGAAGTAAGAGTGGGGAACAGGGGTGAATGGGTGAGAAGCGAGTGGAGTGTAACAGGAGAGAGGCGCGGAATATGAAGGAATGGCAAAGAACAGGAAGACAACGAGGAGCGAGTGAGGGGGAGGAAGGCAGGGAGTGCAGATGAATAAACAAGTGGCAAGAGGAGATGAAGGAAGAGTGAGGTCAGGGAAACGGATAAGGAGCGAAAGGGATGAAACAGAAGAAAGGCGAGAGTATATGAAGAAAGGGCGGGGAACAGGAATATAGCGAGAAGTGGGCAGGAGGAAGAGCGGGTAGCGCGAAAGAAGGAACAATACACAAAAGGAGATGAAGTAAGTGTGGGGAATAGGAACACAGATCAGAAGCGAATGCTGGAACAGAAGAGCTGCGCGAGGATATGGAGAAAGGGCAAAGAACAGGAAGTTAGCGAGGAGCGGGCAAGAGGGAGGGCGGAAGAAGGAACAAAGGGAAAGAGGAGCGAATGGGGTGAAACAGGAGTGAGGCGCGAGGGTATGGAGAAAGGGCGGGGGCCGGGGGAGCAGGACGGCAGGAGGGGGCGGGGCTGCCATCCGACTTGATTTGCGTGGCGCGGCGCGGATTGGCGGCGGCGGAGCGGCCTCTCGCGCCCGATGCAATTCCTGCAACGCGATTACGGGCGTCGTCGGACCGCTTCCGCCCCCGCCCCCGGCGCCCTCGCCACCCCCGCCGCCCCCATCGCCGTCGATGATTGAATAAGTCGACGGCGCCCTCGCATCGATCCGCCCCTCCCTCTCCCCCTCCCGCAGACTCCCTCCCCGACGACATGCCGCCCCCGCCGCGCCAACCCTCCGAAGTCGTGGCCTTCAAGTTATGTCCGCCAAGATGTCTTCAAGTCATACTCATCAAGCCTGCTCATCAAGCTGTTTCGACGAGCTGACGCTGGCAAATTGTATTCGTTGAGAGTAATCAGTGAAATTGTCTATGGCGAACTTCGTTTCCCAACATTTGAACACCAAGACTGAATATTCCATTTAAATCCAACACTTCCAATTGATCCTATATTAAGAACCTCATTTGTCCCATAAAGCACTTCGTAGTTACGCACATTATGTTTATATTTTTACATCGACTGTTAGTTCTTTTCTAATTCAACAGGGACAGTTTTGATCTCTTGACGCCTAGAGTCTATATAATATAAAATTAGATTGTAGGTAAAATCAAAATAACTGCCTTTTTTTCCTCTCATATGTTTATGTACATGATGATACAAAAACCTTTTCAATTGTTTTTACAATTTTTGTCTGTCGATGTCTATTTGTCCGAGAGAAACCTTGGAACGGTTGAAACAATTTTCGTGCGGTTTTTACGAAAGATAAAATGTTCTGTCGAGAAGAACGAAGGTTACTTATTTATCAAAGTATTATTTTATCTAATGTAAACAAAAATGATTGTATAAAAAACAAATCAACAATTTTATTCCGATCTCAATGATATTTCCTACATGCGGCCTACAGAGCATGAAAAAATTAGCGTCAGAAATTTAGATCTTCCCTCTTTCCAATCTTCTAAAGCAAAATGTGTGCATTAGTTGAGTTCTACGTTAATATTCCGAAAAGTGTGAGTAAATTGGGTGAATTAAAACCTTCATCCAAATTTTTCTGGAACAAAATATATTTTAATTTATTTTGATAGCACCATTTGGCTTTCAATAATTGAAGGTCAGAACTGTTACTGGAAGTTTGCCGTAAGTTTGCAACAATGAATGTTTCCAGCTATCCATAGTAACGGTAGTGGTTGAAACCATGATGGAAAGATATGGGTGAGCTATTGCGCTCCGACTTCAGCCAATAAGGTTCAGCCCCTGTTTGCGTCACAACAATGACGGGAATTTTAAATGCAGTTAGATATAAAAATTATCACCTTGTTACAAGCAAATGAAACACATAAAAGATGTAATAATTAAACAAATACTTCATATATTTCAATTACATTTTCATTGTGTTATTTTGCGTTGAAAATTGTCACTATATGTTACTTTCAAAATGTTTTTCAACATTTCTCGCTCTCCATGTAACATCGAGGCCAGCATCTAGTCCATCAAAAATTGATGCTCCATAGTAGCTCACCCATCTCTTTCTATTAGGAGTATGCCGTGAGTATTCAAGAATGTATCTGTCACAGTTGCTTGTAGCAACGATCATCAAACATGTAGGGGCGAGACGAGGCAGGCTCAGGAGGAAAGTGATGGATTTGTGTGGGTGGGGCAGGACAGGATGAAATAGGGCGGGACGACGCAAAGCAGACTACTTTGGAAGAGAGGAGAGACTGGGCAGGGTAGGTAGGTAGCGCATGGAAGCACCATTAATAGAATTCATTTTTTTTCTGCCTAATAGACTATTCTGTTTGATAAATTCCCGGGCAACGGTAGTTAACTGTTAATAAAATGTTTTTTCTAAATACATTACCGTTTAAAAAAGTAAGTTTCGCTTTATTACAATTTGTAAATGAAATAATATTCAGTTGAAATCATGAATGCACTAGAATGCTGACTTTTTCACCGTTAGGACACAGACTAGACTTGTGACATCTCAGCAAATGTAAAGCACGGTTCATGTTAATTACGTTATATTACGATAACAATGATTTAGTTGTTTACTATTGTGATGCTCTTAAGTCTCTACTTTCCCCACACCTATTTTAAAATTAAATAAGAGAAGAGATATCGAAAAGGTTAACTACAGTGCGGGCAGCGTGTAAGTGACTCCGACTGTTCTCTCGCCGCGTGGTGTGGTACGTCATCTAAAGCAATGACCTGATCTAAAGCAATGACCTGATCTAAAGCAATCAGCTTGCGAGGATTTGTTTACTTTCTTACAGTCAGGGTTCAGCGTTGCCGCTTATCAGACTCACAGGAAGTCGCGGAGACGATAAGGTTCGGCTTTGGCGAAAGTTATGAGTGTGGTATCGAGACGTGGCCTCGAAATAGCTTGGCTGGGATTGCTACACTGCTTGCTTGGCCTGTCAGTAAGTGTTAATGTTTTCAAATTTCATTTATCTAGTATGTGTTTCATTTATCTAGGTGTGCCATGTGCGTAGTAGTGTGTTCCAACAGCGCATAAAACTGTCAGAGTCACTTATACGTTGCTGCTACTGTAGTGAATATATTTCTTACATTGACTGGTCTAAAATTAGTTTCTAACTGTAATTTATGAACATTTTGGACAAAAAAAACACACAGAGAAGAGTTATTATAACATAACCACATATCAACACACACCAATTGAAAGTGAAAAATAATTATTCTCCTACACAAGACTCGTTTGTCATTTCCTGCAATTTAATTTATTTTTGATTCAATTTGATTTCAAATTGCGTTCATTTTATTTTAAACTCCTGGCAGCAGGCCCCAAAAGTCCCTGTCACAAATCGGGTTCCTCATTCTCCATGCCAATTTGAGCTCATATGGTGCATTATGAGTGTTGGTGTGTCATTATGGGTGTTGGTGTGTCGTTTCTGCAAGTGCTTGTGTCACCGCCGACCTCTCACGCTTTACCGTGGCTGTCACTAGGCCTAACTTCGTGGTGTTCTTCCCCGTAGCGCCACCACCGTCACCACCGCACCGCGCGAGTGCGTAGCCGATGGAGTGCAACTGCTCGGAAGATCCCCATTTGCACCCTCGTGGCCTCGAAATAGCCTGGCTGGGATTGCTACACTGCTTGCTCGACCTGCTCTGTGTTACCGACTGGCCGGAAGTTCCTCGGGCGAAGACTCCTACATCACTTCGCTTCACTTCTCGTCTTCTCCTCTTTCTCTTTTAGCCACCGTCTTTCTCCTCCTCCTCTCTTCTTGTATTTCCTACTTTCTTCAGGTCTCTCCCTTCGCTCCTTTACCTCCACGACAATTTCCGCACATGTTTGTCCAATCTCTATCTCTCAATCTGCGCTCTTTATTGGCCTTGCTCTGTAATCTAATCCCCGTCATCTCTCAGTTATTTTTAGGCAATAATAATCACCATTAATTCTTTTGCCGAAATATATTTTTTACATTACATATAATTTGATGAAGATGTTTTTATTTCTTAATTGGTCTAATCTTCCTCAAATTATTCTCTCCTAGCATTCCTTCAGTTTGTTAACAAACTAATCTGCACTTCTGAATTAGCATTCACTAATATATCTTCTCTACAGTGATTATATTGTTTATTAAATCCTTTTAATCCACCAACACACTTACATTGCAGAAAGTAGCATTTAAGTAATCTGCTATTAAATTCCTCAAGAGATGCTAATTTCCCCTTAAAACAAACAGTTAAGTAGAATTTGCAAATCACAGTTTTTACGTTTCAGTTTTGCCACAAAGAGGGTAGAAACTACACAGTGTACAAATTCACTGATAATGAGACATATTTCCATGATAGAGAAGTGAGCGACAAAAATCAGGCAACTTTGCAAAGTAAAAACGAAACTGGTATTCTGAAAATAATTTTGTGCTAACATCCCGAAAATAAGAAAACATGGTCTTAACGTACATTTTAATTTACGTTGCAATAATTAATTATATTTTTTGTAAAAATTAAAAATATAAAGTGAAAGTATTAGATACATCGAAAAACGAATTATTCTGTCATTTCCACCGCATTAGTGCACATTTTACGTCGCAAAAATTGTGCATGTTGTATATAACACATTTTTACTAAACGTACTAATGAGTTCATTATAACTCTGTGTGTATCTTCTTTCACAACATAATGAAATCAAGTTCTTGTCTAAAAACAAAACATTCTGATAGCATACTTCAAAATTTGCAACATACTAAACCTTAATTTGGTTTCATGGAAAGATAGGTACGTGAATGACATGTTAAAATACTGTACTGTTGTGAACATCCGTAAGAGAGACAATTTAAAGTAATTTTGTTCTGGATTAAGTATCACTTCATTACACGAAAATGTAATAAAATGCAAATCGCAGTTTCACTTAGGACACAAAAACATGCCAGCAGTTCATGAAACAGCACAGTCTTACACGTTCCAGCATCTTCCCCAAAACATGAGGTGATTTCTAGCAAACCGAAATTTTCCGTTTTATTCTTGTGAAACGGAAGAGTTCACCAACAATGAGACCAGTACAATTTTTATAAGTGTATTTTGCTCTCTTCGAAAATAATTTTTTTTAAAAATTTGAGCCGTGTTTAGATTAGTAATTGTTTCAAAATGTTCTATATTTCCGCAAAATTACCGGTAAATATTTATATTTCAAAACATTGTTCATGACATATTTTAAAGATCCGTCTTTGAGGAATAGACTTCATTATACTTCATCCTTTGTTATAATCAATCATCTCTTGAAAGTTGACCTCTTCCCTGTTAGCGTGCCGTATGGTTAATCCCTCATAGGTACGGCTGCTCAAGTCGGTTACGAGAGGTCTGGTGCAGGATATCTCAGCCCGGATCGGATTCATTGCTAATGATGCCGAGCGCGCCTACTGAGGTCGTTAGTGTCGTAAGTGTAGTCCATGTGTTTGTTCGGGAGGTGGCAGTGATCCTCCTCCGTTGAATGGCGAGATCCGGCGCCGACCTACCGTTGGGTAACGAGGTTTCTCCAACCAGGTATCTCCAGCCACCAGCGGGGCACCGCCGCAGCCGGAACAAACTCTAAGCGCCCGACCGGTCTCCCGGCGTGTGTGGTAGTATAGTGCATGTTAGTGTAAGTGTGTGTATAAAGGGTGAGGATAGGCCAAAGAAGAGGAAGGAAAGATAGGGCGATCCGTGGCCCGTTTGTTAGGCTACTGCTCCGGCATTCGCCTGGTGTTGATCGGTGAAACCACGGAAAACTACCGATCAGAGCAGGCGGCCGCTAGAATTCTCCTTCAAACAGCGACTGAATTCGACCTGACAAGCTAGGGTCGAAAATCCTGCCACCGTCGGGAGTCGAATCTAGGATCTTCCAGTCAGAGGCACTGCAGTGACATCAGTTGATGCACTGAGCCACCTCTCCCGGCACCGGGGTCTTGAGAGATGGGTGGGCAAGGAAAATCGCGCGTAACCGAGACTCATTTGAGGATGCTGATCCGCAAATCGCTTCAAAGAGATCAGCGAAACCATGCACCAATCGGAACAGTCGGCCCAAGATTTAGAGAAACAATTCTACTGAAGCTGGCGTCAAAACCGCGCTCATGTTCAATAGGTCCAGCAAATATTTGCGGAGACAGACCGAGATCGAACTCGCAATCTCCTAGTAAGGCGTTATCTTAAACATCGCCGGTATGTATTTTGGTTTCTCTATCTTGTTGAATAATTTTTTTGAGCTCAGACGATTATCAACTAGAAGTGTTCCTAAAAGCTTTCATTTATGTTTATTCTCCTCGATGGAATTTTGTTAGGAATTATCCGGTGAGTAAAATTTAAGAAGGAAAATCCTCAATGAGTGTACCAAACGGCAGGGAGAATTAGAACTTGGAAATGGAAGAAAAACATTCATGAGTCAAGTTTTAGGATTTTTCCATCAATCACAAGAATGGACCGGATCTATAACGTGTACATAGAAGAAACATTAAAGCTAAGAATCATGACAGTCGTAATCGATAATATTGAGAGTAATGTCTGCAATGTCGACTAAGAATATCAGAATGGTCATCTCCACATTTTATGCGAATGTAGTCGTAGTTCTCACATAAAGGGATACGCAGGGGCAACGTGAAGCATAATCCAAATGATTGAAAGAAGAAGACGCGAATTGAAGATTTGAAATAAAATACTACGTAAGCGCCACTTTCGTTAAATTTACGTTTTTGCCAGAATAATGATGAAGGAATCAAACTCTATAACATAAATAAATACCAAAGTCCAGAAACATTTCTTGATAATGTTACGGGGTGGTTATAGATGACAGGAGTTGTGTGTGCCAAGACGTTTAATATATATAAACTCATTTTCCTCGAAAGTACAAAAATGGCACTTACATCCTTTTTTATTTAAAGTCTTCAATTAGTATGATGATGATGATGATAAAGATCACGTTTTGTATAGAATAATAAAGAGAAAGATTAAAACTTTAATGATAAACTTGTTTTTCGTTTCAGTGTTTTGTGCTCGAGGTACAATTATTAACTACGAATTAATAATGTCAAGGTTCTTTCTAACACGCCTGGTACATTCGTACGTGCGAAGCTGTACTTAAGAAGTAGTACATTTGAATTGCCTTCCACCTTGCACAACGAGTGCGCTCACCTGCGAGATCATAGGCAAACCTGAGAATAATAGCGTGAAGTGTGAACATCTCACACTAATGGAACAATTTTCAATTGTAAAACTTAACTTTAAATTATTCTTTTTCAGTAAATTGGTGGCGTTGCGCAGTGACAGCGTTGAGTACTAGCGGACTATTTTTTTGTAGTTAGTAATAACGTTTCCCATTTCTTTTATATATTGAAATTAAATATTAAAACTTTAACGTTGCGTGGGTTTCATTATTTTTCGTAAAATTCTTCTCATTGATTTTCGTCACGCTGATTCGCAAGCACGTTCGTACATATTGTTTTTTCGGCATAAAAACTGGTAAAACGTTTATTTTCCTTTGAGTTTAGGGGGTATAAGGAACGTTCTGTTTAGTATTATGTAATTTATTAAAATGAGTGTCGCACCGTCAACATTTGGCAATCATACGCAAGTGTCTTTCCAATAATGTGAAAATAATCTTAGATATGTAGTAATGTTGATGTTTGGATTTTTAATAATAAGGGGTTTAGTTTTATAAATTAAAAATATTTTATTAGCTCTCGAAACTATATGCTGTTTCCTAGTTAGTGTTTTCTTATTGCGTATTCCTAAATATTTTTACTGAGGTGGTCGATTGTAACCCATCTTAAACTGATCTCCCTATTACATGCGCGTTATTGTAAGTGTGAGTTTGCTTTTCCACACAGAGCTCGTGTTACATGTACGTGTTTGTTGGATGTTAATTACGCAAGAGACTATTCAAATATCACTTCAATATTCTTTTCAGAAAACCATGGCTGAAATGCAATTACAGAATACCAAACGATACAGGAATTAGTACTGATAACAGGCAAATAGTTTTCATAATACAAATAGCATATAATCCTAAATACAAACTGCCTTTAATATGCCATACTTCAGAATACCATACGTTAACGTACAATATGTGAGTGTAATTATTTAACAAACTGTGATTTTGTATGTAAATTGTTCATTATTATATAAGAAAATCTACCCAAGGTTGTCACTCGCTTTTCAGCTTTCTACGGTAACCACAAAAAATCTAGCTTTGTGAGAAGGAAATTTTAATTTCGAAACTGTTTCCAACGCACTTATTCTCATATCTTCCAAAAATTTTCACTCTCCAACTTAGTTCAGCAATCGCATTTACCACGTGTGAATGAGCGTGCAATTGGAAGGCATTAAGAACCGCCACGCCGACAACACATCGACCGGCGCTATATCGCCAAGTATTTACAGTCGAATTGTCGATCATGAATAAAGAACGCGACACAGTCGCACGCATGAATAAAGAAAACAAGGTCTCCCGCCGATATGGTAATAGAGCAGACCAGCGGTCGCGTGGCTGCGTCCGGACCGTGCTCGCTCGCACCGCCGCGCCACCGCACCGCCGCACCACCGAGCCAGTCAGTGACCTCGACGACCACTGGCACCGAACAGACCGTGTCACGGCCGACGGGTGAGGTGTCGCCCCGTGCATACAATGTCACGTGGCGTGTTTTACACGTACTTTCGCGTTGGAGGGGAACAGAAACAAGTGTACTGCGGTTTCACGGATAGTCAGATTTATGGATACACGTGCATTAATAATGCGTATTGACGAACAATTTGGGATGTGCTTATTAATATTCTGATTTTGATTGATTTTTTACTCGTGCATGAGAATATTTGGATTGTTTTACACTTTTTGCTAAAGTATTGAAACTCATTCGATCGTTGACGACTATTGGGTTATTATACCACATTGCAAATCCATGAGGAATTGTAACTTAATTAGTAACTGCTGAAGTTCAACTATTGTCTTTCGTTCATGCATTCTTGCATGAACGAAATTCATGCATTCTTGCACTTCATGCGTTCATGCATTCATATTTCAACATTGATTTAAATATCGACTAATACCATAAAATGTATCGCAATTTTTATCATTATCACTTTTTTACAATTGTGTTGGTATGGAATATTTTGTTTATGAATGGTCAATTCCATTCGACCCGACTTACTCCACACACAAATTTGTGGCTAGAGGAAAAGGAGGAAACCATTAACCAAATTCGACCAATATTTCACAACATTTATCATACCGTATTTGTTACGCAAAGAACTATATTTAAGAGACTAATTTCTCGTTTTACAAAATATATTACCCTACCCTACCAAAAATCTGTTCGATTTCGTTCCCTCAGAATCAGAAAAGGTTGAAATTTTATGTGCGGAAACGTTTATCGCATTCTTTGAAAATGGAACATTTCCAATTCTAGAAACTGCTTGAATGGAAAAAGGAAGTTCGTACCAACGTTTCCACACACTGTATATTTTCAGTAAAAATGAGAAATATAATAGTACAACGCGGAAAATACGTGTGTTTCAACAGCATTAAAAATACTGGCAAAAGAAAATGTTGCAAAACTTCGGAATTGAAAGTAAAACATATTGTATGGCCGATGCACAGAGTACCCAAATAAAGGAATACTTACGCTTCGTCAGCTACTCATCATCGGTGACGTCTGTTTTCATATCAAGATTAAAATGTGCTGTATTGTAAAGCTTTTCATTTATGCCCTAAGCGCAATTCCGATTTTCCTCATTTTGTCAGTGACTGATGCATGCATTTAGTTTTCCTACTCTTCACGTTATGACTCAGTTTTACTCATTGATCTGAGTGAGAAACCTAAGCCATAAGGCGTAATATATTCAAGAAATTGAGCTCAACGAAGCAAAGACAATAAAGAAATGTATGTAAACTATGTTCTGTAAATGCCAAGTTTCTCTACACAAAGCAGCAATCCAAAATCTTAATGTGCTTTAATTAAAACTCGGACTTCCATTTCATATAGCATTTCTGCGGCTAGAGTGAAATTATTGGCTTGAAGTCGATTTCATTTTCGGCGTAAAATGTCAATTAGGAATTTGCGTGAACTTGCGCTACTTGCGACAGTTAAGTGCTCCAAATTTGTTTTCAATACTTTTGTTTAATTTATTATTATTATTATTATTATTATTATTATTATTATTATTATTACTATTATTATTACTGTTATTATTATTACTATTACTATTATTATTATTATTATTATTATTATTATTATTATTATTATTATTATGAAGGCTCAAAGCTAGGAAATGCTAAGGACCTCTGACGAATTTCATCCGACCCTGCCCAGATACCACTGTTTACCCCCAAACACCTCAATTAAAGCTGGGGCGAAGCGATTTTCATTCATCGAAGCCCAATCGCGCGCAAAATCGTCGACGTTCTCGGCGCCGCTTTCGCTCCGCCACCGGCCTCCCGAGGAGACGCACCGTTCTCGCCGAGAGCGCTGCCTGCACCGCGGCCGCCGGTAATTTCGCTAATGCAGCGCTTTTCGCGTCTTTTTGGCGACGGCGCCGCCGCGGAAAGCGAGCGCTGGGGGGGGGGCGGAGCCGAGTAAATGTTGACTGTGTTCGAAGCATTCGGGGGAAGTTTCCGTCCCTCGAAATTGCGATTCGCTCGAAAAAGTTGAGAGCTCTACCGCCCTGCTGTGTGGCGTCTCGGGCTTTTCTTCACGGCGTGGCTGCAGCCGCCGCGCGACCCGCGGGCGACCAGTTTGAATCCGGCTTTTGGCTGTGGCGGTTCCGGAGAAGCGGGATGAGAACCAGTGAAACGAAAGGACGATGCAGCGTATTTTTGCGATATTTACTTTCGAAATATGTACGGTTTTATTTATTGTATCCACACAATATTTGTGGGACATTCGCAATAATATTACATTAAAGATAGAGCAATAATACAACACGAGTATGAAAAATGTAAATAAATGTTATCGTAGAAATTAAACACGAGAACGATGTAGACAATTTTTATAATGCGAGTGAGATTATTGCTCGTCAAAACATTTCAATTCAATATTGAAAGGTAATTCTTTCACAAATGGTTTCCATGTTGTGTATCTTCACACCACTGAAATTATTTTAAAAAAGCTCAAGGTGAAAATATGTATATGTTTTTGCGTAAATAAATTCACATAACCAAACTACGGGATCCGAAATGTTGCACAGACATTCTCGTATTATCTGTAAAGGATTCGTAAAATTAAAATAATTACATTGCAGAAAACGGTGAAACCTCAAACTTCTGGTTATCTCCTTTAACTGGTATTAGTTCGTGAAACGGATTGGTTTCTCCAACAGGCACTTACAAATATTCCCACATTTAATCCGCATTTTGGCCTCACTCAGCAGCCTGATACATTTTCTAGATTCCGTTGTAATAATCTGCCACCTTTAACGACTTAACACTGAAGCGTCTTTTTCGCTACGATTCAGAGGAGCTGTTGACTCAGTGTATTCCATTACATGCTTCTGTGGCCATTCAATACTGATCACTTTGTCAGAATACTGAGAACACTGACATCTTAACGATTTTGTTGTGGGGGATTAATTACTAATTCAAATAACAAAATATCTTTTGAATAAATGGGGTTTTATGACTTCACCTCGCTTTCACCTCGCCCATTCCTCAGCATTCGTTGAAGTTTCTAACCCTTGCTTCCCCTATGCCAGACCTGCACAACGCCTGCTCCCGCGGGCATTCTGCACTTGAGAGCCGATCGTCTGCTCGTGGCAGCGCCGAAAGTGCAAGTAGTGGGGAGTAGGAAGCTTTGCGGGGAGGGGAGAAGTCTGACGTAGCACGACGCGGCGCGTAGATTGAATGCCTGGGCGTCTAATAATCATCCATGCTTCAAAATTAAATGCCCATTTGTTTAAATGGGTTATGTCTAGTATTTCAAGTTACCGGGGTCATATTTCACTGTTTACGTTCTGTGCACTACTGTATATCCACCTTTGTATCCACCAATGTATGTATTTTCATTTTCTATTTTTTTTTAAAGAAAATAACATGCTTATTGTGACTCTTAAGCATTATTTTAAAGCAATAGCTTTAAAATATATGCTAATATACAAGAAAAAAAATTATTTAATTCTAACAGAAAATTGCAATTTAACAATCATAAGATAATCATGGATATTGGTTAAATAGAATGCAAGGGGCTTTATATTTTTATACGATCTCGTAAACGACTCTACCCTCTTGTCAGAAATTAGAACAGAAAATAATCATGATTTTTGTAAAGAACAATATGTTTTTGCTTTGAGAGAACCGTCTTATTCAATTAAACATAGTTAATAAAAATAATTTATTGCTGTCATCAAACAAAAACAATTCAGTATCAAAATTTTGTGTTTAGCACAACACTAAATTTGTGATTACATCGTAGCAAAGCGAATTACATTATAAGCCCTACAAGCAATTATAATACTTGGTGTCGAAATCTAATATATATAATTCGTTGTAGTTTCATATTTCGCCCTGTCATATACCGAGAACAAACATTTGCAATATAATACAAAAGACAATATTACTTGAACTGTATATGACCGTCATGTTCTTGCCGATTGCTCTTTAAATTTATGCGCTATCTTTCGAATTGCGCATTCTGATTGGTGGTCCCCACTCCTAGATTGGGTCTCATCCCCACCCTTCATCGATTTTCTCATTTGCACCCGAGTTGCCCGCATGCAGCTCCTGAGGTCAGTGAAAGTGCAAAATGCTGTGCAGGTCTGCCCCAAGCGATAACTTGTCGACGACTCGTCGAGCAAATCTCGTGCGCAAAACAGATCAGAAAGACGGACGGACAGACAGACATTTTACCGTCATTCGATTTTTCGGTATCACAAAATGTGGATTCTAGCTACACCACGAGTTAGAGGACTTTTTTAATTTGGCAATCTGGATTTGTCTGGAAAATTCGCCGTTTTCGCGCAGAATTACATACCTTTCTCTCCACTTCGTAAGCGGTAGCGAGAAAGTAAAAATCCAAGGACGTCAGTTCTGGCGTTCGTGGCGGCCAGGCGGCGGGGTCGCTGCGACTAATCCGATACCCCGAGAAGTGCGCGTCGGAATACATGAGGCTGTCTTGTTGGAATTGCGCCTATACACTATCGTCTTGAATTCAAATCCTGCTGCGACACGCTAAACGCACGTCTATTAGGTCTTCCGGTTGAGAATGCTCCATATTTTGACTTTTTTACATTGAATGACTTTGTTATTAACTTGAGCATGGAATCTCATAATTCATGATCGAATAGTTTTAGATGTAATATTTCGTATGTTTCTAGAGTTTGTTTTCACTTTTAGTTTAACCACATACCTTTAGAGATCTTTTGTCTTTTTTAAATACCGTAATGTAGTCCCTTGATTACATTGTTGTTTTTCTGTTTGCCCATTGAAGATATTCTCTATTAAATATTAATCAGGAATGGATTTCACAAACACTGAAAATTGCTTTTTAAAATTATTTTTGAAGGAATAGAATGGCATTTTTTATTGCAAGAAATAATTGGAAGTTCAGGTTGTTTTTAATGTATTGTAATATTAGAGAAATGTTTTGTGATGTGAACTATAAATACAGAACTTTTTGTTAGTCTGAAGAAAACATAATTTCAGTGTTTCCTGTCACTACATTTTCTAACTTGTGTTGCATATCGTGAATACGGAGAAACATCAGATACATAACCAGAGGATTCAAATTTATTTCTTTTAATATCGTTCAATGGCTTACTAGTCGGTCAAGAGAAATTTGAATTTGCCTCTACTTTGTCAGGGACTCTTTCCCTGTCGGGTGCGATTTTGTTTGGTTTCGTTGTATACAGATTTGCTTGTTACACACAACAAAGTCCCTATTTTCTCCGAGTTGTGAGAACCCATTTTTTGCTGTTGGGCGAGCTTTTTTTTGCTGGGGATGCTTTCTGTTACACTACTTGTGGTTGCGTTGATGGCAGTTGACCAAATGGTATCTCCACAGGTTGTGGGTTTCAGTGAAACCATTTGATTGAAACTATTTAAAAAACAACTTCAACACTCACTGATCAGTATGTTTCACTTGAATTATTCGTTGAAGAATTTAACAGTTCATAGAATCAGCACTAAGCTGACCCGAGTTGAGGCAATCACTCGCGAACATTGTCACCATCTCTCTTCACCGACCGCGGAAATACAACTCCCCAAATTTCGTTCCCTGCACGTTTCCCAGTGTGTACTTCTCGTTGTGCTCCGCTTGAGAATCATCAACGAATCTGCATTACATATCTGCCTCTATGCTACAAACTATATATGAAAGCAAAACGTAAACGAAAACTGTTAAAACTTAACACTAAGATTGCCTAATAACCAAAGGAAGTTTTTATTCTTTTGACTGAAGCATCGATTTCACAAAACGAGTGACATCATACTGTGCTAACTTGTTTGAATAACACGTCGTGACAGGAGGCCATTGCATTTGTCAGTGCAATAGAATTGTGAGCATTGTGTATCAAAATAATAATTGTGAAAATATTGCGGAAATACCAATTTGCAGTAACATTCGCGGGCACAGGATAGTGAATGTTTATTAATACCGCCTTAAACCATGAAACAAAAGGTTACAGCCATTTTATTATAAATAAAAATAAGTACTTCTAAACATCCCAAACACATGTTCGTCATTAAGCCACCATTAACTAGTTACAGTTTCATGAAACCATGCTCAACTTACCAGAAAATTTGCACCCTTTTATCGTCAACTGACTACTTCTCCTCTTAACGCGACTGTGTCCGTACGTTTGCTGTACTTACTCTTTAGCCGTACGTAAACTGACGATAAGATAAAATAGCTCGTCGTAACCCATACATCAGATTGCCTTTGTAGTTCATTAGTTGTTTACAATGTACTTCAATACTCTGAAACGCACTCGTGCAATCCAAGTTTTGATCTTTGGTGTTTGCAACTTTCGTCATCTTTATACCTCAACTAAACAAGTTTGGACATTCCCAGCTACAAAACCACGGAAGCTTTTTGCTGTAATACAGAGATTTAAATATTATGTACCTAAAATAGTAAGAATTATTATAATGATAGTTGTATTTCTTGCTTAAATTCCAACTTTCCAAATCCAAAAATTTCCATACACTAATGAAGATGTCGTTGGAATTCGAGACTTGAAAACAAAACTTCAATTCAGAGTTAGTTCCAACAATAAAATTAAAACTTTACAAAAACTTCATCAGTTTTTAAAACTTCGAATAAATTCTATTATTTGGGGGAATAACGTTGACATCTAGATACAGACGAGTACATTGATATTTGTGTACAACAAAAATAGAGAACTCAACACTTTCGACAATTCAACCCTTAATAACACAACACTAAGCAACTTCACTTCATATCAACATGTTTCATCACAAGATCATCACTACAGAAGTATTCTTGATACAAAAAGAGCTATTTTTCATTAACGATTTGAATGTTAAATACACTACTTTATTTTATTCGCCAGTACACAATAAAGGGTCCCCCCCGATAAGATGGTAAAAAGTTCCCCTCAACCAAATTACATATGAGTGGTTACACTATAATTCTAACATAAAAATAATATTTTTGACAGGTTTCTTAGCCTCCGTCCTACCACCCACACCCCGATACAGCCAAAAACGTGTTTTTTCAATTTCAATTTTTTTCGACAACTGAACACTATTTTATCAGACTGAAAAAATATGATAAATAAGAACACAACTTGGACTATCAGAAAAATATTTTTCAATATTTTCTCAGGCCCAAATTCGAACACAAAAAAATATTTTCGAAAAAAAATATCAAGAAATATTTTTACTGTGTCTTAGAAGCCTGGGACAGGCTCGAAAAAAATGTCAAAGGTTTCTCTTTACACACAAATTGTTGTGTATTTTTTTCAGAGTTTTCCGATTACTGGGCTGCAGTTAAAAAAATAAAAACCATTTTCCCGCCTTTAAAACACCTGGACTTTCAATATACTTTGAAACTCACTGCAACGGTTCTCTGCATTTATTTTAGTGTTTATTATACATTTGTATACATTGCTGTATCACCCAATAAAGTTTTGATTTTGGAATATACTTACAAAGTATCATTTTTAAAGCTTTCTAATCGTTTGCATAATTAATCGTATGCTACGGAAAGACGATAGTTTTGGCAATTTATAAGAAACAATCGACAGAAGACCTTGTAAGTGTGATAGTGGTGGATAAAGAATTACACCCCATCCTACATCAAACAGATTTTAGAAGAAAAAATAGAAGTTTGCAGATTATGACATACGAAAAAAGATTATTGCAACACGCATTATAATGGTAAATAACTCGGAAGCGATGCTTTCTAGGCCTTTTAAACCAGGTTTGCTTGTCTCATGGGGGGACACCTTTTTTTGAGAACAAGTCAATTCTAACACACACGTTTTGGGGGACGGGTAAATGACAAATGGGGTAAGAGACATTTCGTGTGCAGGATAGATGGGGGACAGTGGGGAAGTGAAGGGGAACATATTAGGCCCCGATTATGTTGTTGGGATGCATTTTTCAAAATACCACTTTCATGATCATCCCATTTTACAATTTTCCATATTAGTTCTTTTGGGTGCGCCTTTTCCGTAGCACAGATGGACAGAAAAGAGAAACCGATATCAATGTAAAATTAAATTGAAGGAAAATACTGAAATTGTCTTTCACGATAAAATTAACGGGACTATTTTATTTTCTGCGAATTTTTATCTCAACGCTCAGCAATATTGGAATGAATTCTCTCGCACAGTACCGGGTCTATAATGCCGTAAACTACTTTTCGGGGGATGAGCGTTTGCAGTTGGGTGCTACATTAAATCAATTTTCAATTTTTGTACAATTATTATTTACAAAGTGCAGAGTTTTCGCACGTGTACAGATTGTACGAGTGTCTCCCTATTTATACGTATACAAGGACAAATACTTAGGTAAAGGAAAAGACAACTTTTTTTCTAGTCTGAAACAATCTACAGACGTGAGACCACAGGCTTCCGCAACCAATGCGTTACTATTTATCTGTCCGGGAGGCGCCGCGTTCTAGGCTCAGTTGTCAACGTTTTAGCTGCTATTCTGTGGCCTTCCTCCTCAAGCAAGGTCGCACGTGCTTAGGACGCGGCAACTGCCGAACTGCCAAGTGGTTGACTACAAAGTTTTACTTTTTTTTAAAAACTATGACCCAGCTATTAAAAAAATATGAAAAAAAATCACAAGCATTCTGAGATGAAATTTTAAGATTATTTTCGTGCCAGTGTCTGTGTTCTAAGACAAGTAAAACAGTTCTTGTAAATCTGGGTCTAACCTCTTCCCCTTCATTTTTCCACATAGCCCCCAATTATCCCTCAAATATGACGGAATTATTATTTAATAAACTGCCAAACACTATTATCTTTCCTTAGCGTATGATATTCTCATACAAAGGATTAGAAAGCTTTAAAAATGATACTTCGTAAGTATATTCCAAAATCAAAACTTTATTGGGTGCTGCAACAATGTATACAAATGTATAATAAACACTCAAATAAATGCAGAGAACCGAGTTATTTACCATTATAATGTGTGTTGCAATGATCTTTTTTTGTATGTCATAATCTGCAAACTTCTATTTTTTCTTCTAAAATCTGTTTGATGTAGGATGAGGTGTAATTCTTTATCCACCAGTATCACACTTACAAGGTCTTCTGTCGATTGTTTCTTATAAATTGCCAAAACTATCGTCTTTCCGTAGCATACGATTAATTATGCAAACGATTAGAAAGCTTTAAAAATGATACTTCGTAAGTATATTCCAAAATCAAAACTTTATTGGGTGATACAGCAATGTATAAAAATGTATAATAAACACTAAAATAAATGCAGAGAACCGTTGCAGTGAGTTTCAAAGTATATTGAAAGTCCAGGTGTTTTAAAGGCGGGAAAATGGTTTTTATTTTTTTAACTGCAGTCCAGTAATCGGAAAACTCTGAAAAAAATACACAACAATTTGTGTGTAAAGAGAAACCTTTGACATTTTTTTCGAGCCTGTTCCAGGCTTCTAAGACACAGTAAAAAATATTTCTTGATATTTTTTTTCGAAAATATTTTTTTGTGTTCAAATTTGGGCCTGAGAAAATATTGAAAAATATTTTTCTAATAGTCCAAGTTGTGTTCTTATTTATCATATTTTTTCAGTCTGATAAAATAGTGTTCAGTTGTCGAAAAAAATTGAAATTGAAAAAAACACGTTTTTGGCTGTATCGGGGTGTGGGTGGTAGGACGGAGGCTAAGAAACCTGTCAAAAACATTAATTTTATTTTAGAATTATAGTGTAACCACTCATATGTAATTTGGTTGAGGGGAACTTTTTACCATCTTATCGGGGGGGACCCTTTATGTTAAAACGTTAAAAAGTTATACACCTTCATTGGCTTGTTAATTTTGAACCTCAGCGTGCACCGGAAAACAAATTCAAGAGTCAAGAGTACTTTAGTGAGCTATATAACCGTCGCTATCGCTGCTCGGAGGGTGAAAGGGTATCAGTCGTACACGCCGATACAATTATCGGACAAATACTTGCAAACGGGTTTTATTACAGCGAGTAATTTATATTAAAACGGGGTTCATTCGTTGAGGGCGATGGATTGAGTATTGGCTTGGGATGTTAAACTGACTCGCGCGGAAGGGTGAGAGCGAAATTACAAACCTCCCCCACCTCTCTCCCTCCATCTCGTCTCCTCTTTTCCTGCTCTCTCGCCCACCCTCTGTTCGATCTGTCCTCGCTCGATTGGTCACCCTCTCCTCTCAACTGTGGAGAACATGAAAGAGAACGAGCGTGACAAAACGTTACGTTCATTTTCAAACACCGCAATAATCAGAGTAAGAATAACGTGTAATGTAGATGATTCATATTCGTTACAGTACGTTTGTACTTTAATTGTAGAATTATATTTTCGAATGAGATTCATAAACATTAGTTTATATTGAACTGAAATGACTTTACCTTTATTTATAATATAATTTCTGAATCTTTTGTTCACCCGTTCAACATATTTATATACATATTTCAACACAAATAAATAGCAGAATGAGAATGACAAGGTTCTATCTGACTTTGAGGAAATTTTACAGAACATTTCGAAAGTGTAAATGTCTCTATTACTGAGAGCAAAATGCTGTTTAATTTTGTTCATACAACGTTTTGTTCAAAGTTGAAAGGTTTTTTCGTTTATTCACTTTGCAAAAAAATCTGAAAAGTGGTAATAGTATCAGGGAAGGAAAATGTTATTTAATTTTCAATAAAGTTGAAGAAAGTGACGTATTTGTATTAACAAAATACTTGGTGAGAAGATGGTGTTGTGACATTTTGTCAGAGCAGTTGCGTTCGCTAAACAGAAATTATATAAATGTGAAATAAATGTGAAACGTGTGTTGATAAAACAAACATCTAAAATATTGTAATAACAAATATATATTATATTCTAATCTCTTCTAGTTACGAAAAATCTACAAGTTATAAAAAGAGCATAGATTCCATACCTGGTGAAAAATTTGGATACCAATTATCGTCCCTTCACCGCTGTAATGTGCCCAAAAGGAATATTCGCCTGAGTGTTCTTCGAGACTATCCCCCATCAAATCTACTCGCATCGTGTCCCTTCAGTATTGCGAATCGCAGATAGTAAAGTCCCTTTGCTTTCTCCTCCATCTCTCCGCATTTCAAGTAGCCTATTCCAAGTTCCGTAACTCTCTCCTATTCCCACCACAATTCGAGTACCCTCCCGTGATGCCTCTTACACCAGGTCCAGACTTCGCCTTTTTCGATTTCCCCTTCTGGATGGGTCTCTTATTATTTCTTCAAGTCCCTTTCTGCGTACATTTATCCATTCAATCATCAAAATTCTTTCTTTCTTTCTTACCTCTTTCTGCTTCCCCCTCTTATATTTTCTCAGCAATCCTCTCTTCAACGATTTGCCTGACCTATTATTCTCATCAATCCTCCATTTTTAAGCACAGATTGTTCTTGCTTTCCTTCTCAAATTCCTCTCCCCTCCTACTTGAACTCGGCGTGCCTCATTCCCTCTCGTTCCGCCTCTCCGCGCTTCACCCGACCGCACAGAGCCGGCTGGTCTGCGCCCCGCCCTCGCCCCCGCCACCACCCTGCCACCGCTCTGCCACCGCTCTGCGGTCGAAGGGCGACGATGCGCCGGCAGAAAGAGGAGGGGGCGGGGGGTGGGGTGGGGAACGGGCCGCTCTTATCGCGGCTGCGGCTTCCGCCAGCGACCTCTGACGTCACGCGCTTCCGCCGCTGCCGCCCGGCACCGGCAATTAGCGGCCGATTAACCACCGATGATGAAAATCGACTGCTCTGCGGCGGGTGAGGGGAGGGGGCGAGGATTGGGGCAAGGCGTGCAGGAGGTGGGGCCGTGGCGCGAGGGGGAAAGGGTGGCGGGAGGGAAGCGGGACGTGAGATGGTTGTGTGGAGTAACGGTGAGAATCATGGTGGCTGCGGGTGAAGTGAAACGGGATTAGGGTTGAGAACAAGTAGGAGCTGGAGCAGACGAGAAAAAGAGTGGCTGTGGCAAAGATGGATGTGAGAGGGGCGCAAATAGATGAGGAGACAGAAGAGAAGTAGGATGTAGGTGTTAGTATGTCGGAGGGGAGAGAGGCATAGCTAGCAGACGAACACAAGGGAAGACGTAGTAGGCGCGAGACTAGAAGAAAGGTTTCAAGAAACGCAGGATTTGAGGTCTAGTAATTTTCAGTTCTTGGAGCTAGGTGGGGTTGAGAAATGGAGTTAGAAGATGGAACAGAAGAGGTGGCAAAGTGCGGATCCGAGACAGGAAATAGGTTCTGAAACAAAGATATATCACAACGGGCATGAGAGTGCAAAGGAAAGTAGAAGGCAAGGTAGTGAGTCTGGGACTAGGTGAGAACGGTGGCAGACAACGCAGGCCAGGATGATTTAATAAAAATGGCATTCTCAATAGCAAATATGGCTGGAAACAACGTGGCAGACGAAGAGAAAAGACGGAGAGGGCAACAGAGAGGGCGGTGGAGAGTGAGGAGGTGATCGGGAAGGTGGAAAGAGCTGACAAGACGGGGAGGGAGCGGAGAGGGGGCAAGAATGGTGAGGGAGTAGAGGGTCAAGAGGGGAAGAAGGGAAGAGGGGGTAGAGTGGGTGGGAGGGCGAGAGGACGGAGAAGGGGTAGAGGGTGGAAAGGGGAAGAAGATGAGGGTACAGTGTAGGTGGGAGGGGGAGAGTACGAAAGGGCTTGAGGGCGAGAGGGCTGAGAGGAGGTAGAGAGTAGACAGGGACAGAGAGCAGGAAGGGAAGAGGATTAGAGAGGGGAGAGGACAGAGCAAACATTGAAGGGAGAGGACGGAGTGTGTAGTGGATCTGGTGGTGATGACTCGGGGTCGTGCCTGAGAGGCGATGGCGTGGGAGATGACCGCTGGGAGTTGGGCGCCGCTAGGTCCAGCCAAGGGAGGTCTGCGCCCTTCGTTAAGGACTCGCGCTTTCCATCAATGTTAGCCGGCCGTCCGACTCCAATTCTCTTTCGTTTTTACTTGAGCTATTTCGTTCTCTGAGGAGCCCCAATCGGTTCGAGGTATTTTTTCGTTCAATCCGTGTAATTAGCGGCCCTCCCCTCGTTCGATTGATTGGATTCAAGAGAGGCAAATTGTGGACAGTATTTATAAAGTAAGAAGGTTTTTAACATGAAAGTGGTTATTTTTCACGACCTTCAAAATTATTGTTATAATTTTCGTGTTGATCTTTCTAGTTTGGATTAATAGGAATTCAGCATGTTCTTATTAGAATCATTATGTATACTATAAAATATTACAATAAAGTTAGAATTAAACATACAAAAGTAACGGTTCAACGTATATTTAGACCAAATGATATATTTAAGAACTATACACTGGATATATGGACCGACTTCGGTCTCAGTATCGGTCCACAAATCAACACTAAGTGCATTATCGCTACCTCAGTCGAGTAACTACTTGTCTGGCAATATGGTCCTGGTCTTGAAATTTTACACGATTTTATTTTGGCTCGCCTGTTTTTATTCCGGAGAGATATACAGTATAGTGCAAATTTTGTATTCGGGCCACGGACCAAAGTCAAGGAATTCGTTTGGAAATAATTTTGAATATTTTACTTTTTTGGGAAGTAGGGATTAGGCTAATATTTTCAGTCGTACTCGTCATATTTTAGATTTTAAAATAAATTACATTTCCTTACATTTACATTTCATGTCTACAAGTGTGGATTTAAATGGGAGATATAAATATAATCGTTCTCATGGAAAGAGGTGGTAATGCCCGTCACAGACTAGATCGTCTCCTATATTATTTCCGTAGTATACCTTCCCTTTGCGGCTCTAACACGCAACCAATCTTTATAAATGAGATCTTTAAAGAAAGAGAATTTTATAGATAAATGACGAATTCCACTTTGACTTTAAAAATACGAAGGATTTGTTTAAAAAATACAAGTAAATATTCATGTAAATGCAACTCGCAACGCACGCCAGGATTTTTGAATCTATATTGTTAAATAACTCCTAAACGAAGAGTTCTAGGACATTAAAAACTAAAATTTTGAGGCCACAGAACGCAAAGAAACATTTCTTACACCGTAATCTACAGAATGAGATCTTCTTGACAATTCTATTACATTTTCGCTAGTTCGATGCTTCTCGATTCTACTCCACCTGTTCAGAGCCTTTGGAATCTGCAAATATATGTGAAATTACTAATTACTTGATATTCTATGCGATTGGATTACACGGGTGTACCTCTTTGCTCGATAAAAACGTTAAATAAGAATAGTTTGTATTGACAAGAGTGTATTATATTGTTATCAATTACAAGGTGACATACAGAACAAGTGGCGGAGGATACGAAAGTCTTGAAGAAAAATATACAGGGTGAGTCACGTAACTTTAGCACCTCCTGTAACTTTTGAACGGTTGAAGTTATTGCAATGCAGTTTTCACGGAAGTGCATGAGGGGAAGGGGCTAATAGATAGTGCATTAATTTCTATTTTATCACTTGTGTTTTACGAGACGATTTTACGTATGTACATCATCGGATTCGTCTTTTTACGCTCGTTATGGTGGACTGAAAAAATATGTATAATTCCATTTGAAAAAACAAAGTTACCTAAAAAATCTCGTAAAATACAAGTGATAAAATAGAAATTAATGCACGTATCTATTAGCCCCTTCCCCTCATGCACTTCCGTGAAAACTGCATTGCAATAACTTCAACCGTTCAAAAGTTACAGGAGGTGCTAAAGTTACGTGACTCACCCGGTATATTCCAGGCTTAATATGGAAATGGAAAAATAAGGATGACAGTGGAGTATAGCATGCGGGAGCTCTAGCACAGGTACGCTAGTTTAAATTTATTACGACATGATGCGAAACGAACGCCCATGCTCTGTGACATGTCTGGTGTGTGAAGATCGGAAGCGCTTGGAGCGCCGTGATGCTGCGTGGAGCGCCCGTGGCGTCGCGGGGAGAGAGTCACTTGGGAGCGCCCCCACAGCGCGCCGGCGGCTCACAGCGCCGGGCAGGCGGGCGGGCGGGCGGCTGGCGGGCGGATAACAGCGACGTGTTTGCTGGGGCGCCGCCGGGGACGCGGCAGGTGGCGCCAGGCCTCCCGCGCGTCCGCCGGGGCCCTGTTTTCTCCCCCGTGGCCCCGCCCACTCGAGGCTAACACGGCGCGTCGCCCCCGCCGCGGCGTTTGAACCTACTGCTCCTGTAATTTAGAACGCTCTCTGTAGTTCAAACTCATTCTGCTTCTTTCAGTCTCTCTCACACGTCTCCCTAACCCTCCCTCAGGTTTACTCCGCCATTGACTCTAACCCCTCCTTCGTCCTCTACCCAATTCCCTCCTTCCTCCTGCACTCTACCACCTCCTTCCTCCTGCAGGCTACCACCCCCTCCCTCCTCCATGCTACCACATCCTTCCTCCTTCACTCTTCCACATCATTCCTCCTCCACTCTACCCTCTCTTCGCCCCTCACTTAAAATAAATTACAAACCACGCGCTTGGTGATATAAAAATAATTTGTTTGAACTGGAACATGTTCACTACACATTAGATTAAGTGAGTATGTAAGAATTGATCGAAAATAATAAGGTCGAAATACAAGTAATATTTGGATCTAACAAAAGACACTATTCAATACGGAAAAGATATATTAACTATAGTTGCATTTAAATGAAATTTTGGGATAAATAACTCAATTAATATAATTTAATAAAAACCATGAACAATTCCAGAAATATTTGTTGTACGTTGGAATTTTATTGTGTTGCCTGAAGAGTTAATTTACGACATTAAATTAATTAATGATAAATAATTCGAATAATACCAATGCATAACATACTCTCGTCGTTTTTAAATACCCAACTTAAAAAAAGGGAGGGGCTACACCGCCAGACAAAAGTATCAGTGATTGAAGGAGAGACGATAGAATTGTCATAACACGCACGACACAGCTCTTCTTACACATCTCCATTTACACAACTTTCAGCACAGCTCCTCAGACAGACGGTAGGTTTTACAGTTATGTCGCGTATTAATTGCAATCAGCGGAGATGAGCGATCTCGGAAACCGAAGCATTGTGCGCACTACACCCCTCTCCCCTAGAGTTTGCTTCCTTCTTCTCTCAAATGATCCAGGCCGGAGCCCCCTCATCCCTCCAGCATCACGAACTCCGTCACCACAATCTGCAGTCTTCCATTCCCTCATCTCTGCCACCGCTGCCACCTTCCGCACCACAACACAACAGATCTAGCAGCTGCCATTGGAGCTTGTTTCTACCTGTGCCCTATCCCGATCAGGTGGATTCCGCTTTCTCTGTGTGCGTATGATTGGTTTCGGCATCACAGCAACCTTCGTCGCAATTCTGGAATTTCACCCATGCGAGGTCGTCGCAACCGTTATGGTCGCTATTTGCATTAATGAGAGTGTCGCAAAACACAGCGCCAGGTGCGCTAGCAATCTACGATGTTCAATAGGCCTCAGTTTCAGTTCACTCCGTACCGAAATGTTTGGGAGACAATGCGAGATTTCGGAATGTGTGGAGGGATTCTCCAGTTTCTTGTGCATCTCTGTACAGCGTTACATAATTTCTATAATCATTTACTCGTCCATCCAATTATCACTCAAGGTATACACCCGAGTTTCAGATACATGTAAACATAAACATACCTCCATTAATACCACTCTTGTAAAGTGCCTTTCAGATACTCTTGTCGTTAATAAAATGCCCTCCGCAGAATTTGAAGTCTTTTTTGTAACATCTCATTAATAGGAACCATCAGATTGCATTCGCATCACTCGCTTTGTCTCGCCATTGTATTCGTCATGGTAAATAATTGTGTACGAGTACCATCCTGTTGTGTTGATCGCTCTAGTAGAGCTCTTTTTATTTTACAATACTCAGAACTACCTTAAGATCAGTTTTCTCCTTCATTATCCCCTTCCTCCTCCATCACAGTTTATTCATAACCCACGAATTCCCGCCATCATCGCTAAAATTGCCATCAGCGACCATTGGCTACTACATTTTTCTCAGTTTTTAAGCCACTCTTCTCATCAGTGATCTCCAGGAAATCCCCAATCCACGGATGTGGTTATCACCACCTGGATAATAGTCGTCTCTCGTAGCTGCCCTTCCCGACACGTCACCTGTTCTGCCCCGCCGCAACTATCATGAGCCGCAGCCTCTGCGCCGCCCCCGCGCCGCCCCCCGCGCCGCCCCCGCGCCGCCCCCCGCACCACGCCGCCCCCGCACCGCGCCACCCCCGCACCGCGCCGCCCCCGCCCCGCACCACTTCTCCCCAAAGCGCCTAAACTGTCCCTCCTCCCTCCTCTAACTGCCCCATGCCCCTCCCTCTACTCGCTCGTACGCCTCCCTCACACATCGCTCCTCCCCTCTCAGCCTCTGCCCCCAACCCTTCGCCTTCCCCTCCTCCCTCATCTGCCTCCCACATGCCCCGCCCAATTCGTCCCCGCGCCTTCCTGACACACCGCTGTCCTCACACTCTGACCCTACCCCATGGCCCCTAAACTCCCCTCCTCCCCCAGACCCCGCTCCCATCTCGCCCCAACGCCGCCCTCACACATCGCTCCGCCCTCTCTTCCCCTACTCCTACCCCTTCCCCCTGCCTCTCCTGCCTCCTCTGCCTCCCACACGCCCGGCCCCCCTCCTCGTCCCGGCGCCTCCCTCACGCACCGCTGCGCCCGCGGCGGGGCCGCGTGCGACAAGAGCTAATTGCGCGGTGAAAGCAAACCCGTGTCTTTGCGCCTCTATGCAAATGCGGGCGCCCCGTCCCGCGTCGCCTGTCGCGCCGCCACTGCCACCGCCGCCACTGCCACCGCCGCCATCGCCGCCGCCGCCACCGCCGCGGGCGGCCGACATCCAGCGTGGCGACACGCAGCGCGTGCTGGACCTACACGCACGGCGGGCGGCCGCGGGCGGCGCCGAAGGGGGCGGGGCGGCGGCGGCGGCGGCGGAAGCGAGGGCGACGAGAGAGGTGACTGCGGCTGGGAGGGCGAGGGCAAGGGGGAGGTCGACAACGCCGGGAAGGTAGCACTTGCGTTGGTTATCCGAATACGCTTGTGGCGCAGTTAAACAATCTTGTTGTAATCATTCAAGTGTTATGGGGTATATTTATCTGATACTGAGAATATGAAGACATATATTACAACACATTATGACAATTATGGTGGAATGGATTTTTATAAACGAGTTCTACTCGGTTCACACCATTTATCATTACTGAATATAAGTACTTTTTGCTTCAAAACCTTCAATAATAATTAATATTATTTTATTTTAAATTGTTTCATTTTAGAAATTCACGATCTCGGGAAGAAAGTACAGAGATAATTTATATCAACAATTTTTATTCATGTTAGAAAATTGTATAAATTATTGAAAGGCAAAGTTGTTCTGAAGAAAAAGCTACTGCTTAATCTGTGACACAGGTATGATATAAATAAATTAATCACGGCCTCTTTAGACAGAATGTGGGATAACAATACAATCTTCAGCTCTGGAATTAGGGTTACGACAAAGCAAAGTGTACGACTGAAAGGTTGAATGAGGCATTAATCAGAAACGAAGTGATTACTCCTATAAAAACAAAGAAACGGTAACGACTTTTGGACGTGGAGTAAAATCAACACTGCTGAGTAATGATCGGTAGTGGTAATCATCTGGGATTTAAGAGCTCGAGCAACGTTGAACATGCCCTGTATTTCCCATCTCCGCGTTATGTAAATCTCTACCTGCACTAGTTTCTGCGATACATAAGAGCTCGAGCGACAAGACTGCTGGACTGTCTCGTTTCGAGGGATACGCTCGGCTGTTGGTTTTGCGACCGAATCGATTGGGACCACTCCAATTCAAGAGTACATTCAACGCAACACGATAGCGCGGGGCGCACCGAACTGAAAACTCGAACGTCGACGATTACCCAAAGCGCACTCAGAAACAACTCTGCGCTCTATATGGGTTAATCCAAAGCTTTGGACTTATTTCAGATTTTGCAAGAAGTAGAAATGCTATAGAAGCATTTAATTATTCCAGAACACATATATTATAAGGACTGAATTGTTAATTATCAACTGATCTATTACGCAAAGATCATGCTATATTTACGAGTAAGTTAGGTTTGCTTACAAGTATTTCTCTCTATTGTGTGCAAGGCCTCTAGTAGGTCATTCATAATAAATAACAGTTGATACTGGCAAGTTTTCAAATTCATTACTCTATTATTTCTAACAATTTTGTATTAATACCGAGATGACTGATTTCATAATTTACATACTTAAGAGCAGGGCTTGATTTCTGGCGGAAGGCGACGGAACGGCGTTCCGCGACGGTACCGCATGAATATATCATTGAATTATATTGTAAATATATAACTTTTTCATAATTAATTTGGGCGCTTTTTCGGTACCTTAAGTTTTATAAATCAAGCGCTGCTTAAGAGAAACAATGATGTAGAAGGGAAAATACGTCACTATTGAATTGTGTAGTTCTCTGGTTGTTTCCAAAACAAGATTATCACATCTTCAAACGTTTGTTGCATTATATTTGCTCTAAAAAGCTTTTAAAAATATTGAACAATGGATCCTTAGTAATGAAGTGACAAGAGTTAACATTAAAAAGATGACGTGCAATAATTATTGCAAATCGTAAGTAACTAATTAAATTTTACTATATTTTTCCTTCTGTTAGAAATTCTTAGTTTTTCCGTGTTTCCTTCATGCTTATTTCAGACATTCTAAAGAAAATACTTTTACCGCAATAAAATATCCGCTAGCATTTGATACTAAAGTTCATTTTATTTTCCATATTGCAACATTTTAGAAAAAGATATAAAAATACATGTAAAAAAGATATAAGAAATAGAAGATTGAATTACTACGTGGTAGACAGATGATTTCATCCACATTCTTTAGTAAACTTTACTTATACTTTTTTATGTGATGTGTCCAAAGTTTACCCATTTGTGTGATTTTATGAGAACTCAACATCTTTACGACGTATTTAGTGTCAAATTGAGTTAGCATTAACAAGCGCCAACTTATTATTTGGATTTATTGAGATTCGATATAAAATGGAAATACGTATTACCATTAATGCAACAGAAACAGGCACAATATATCAGCAGAAAAACTACAGCAATGTCACAACATAATCAAATCACGACTGTTATTAACTTACAACAAAATAGAAACTCATTTCCAAGATATAAATCAACAAGCCTACGATCAGCAAAACACAATAACACAAATACATTATAAATACAAAAGAGAATTAGGACAAGTAATTTTTGAAAGTATTTATCGTAAAACACAGTAAAATCTACACGAGTTGTAAAGGCAAGAGGTTTGATCTGCGCACGTTTTCTTGATGTCCGGAATTCCTATACCACACTTTTATTATGCATGGTTTAATTACGAATAAAGATACCAACAAATGTGGTTGGAAATATTTGAAATCTCGAAGGTTTCGCTTCTAAGTAGTGAAAAACATTTTTGCATAGGAAAATGAATCACAGATTTGATTTTATGGTTTTGCTGAGAAAATAGCAAAAAATCATTTCAAAACGTGCACAAACAAACTACATTCACAAACTAAAGGAAAATCGTTTGCTCATTAAGTCAAAAGAAATGGGACGAAAACCTGATCGAGAAGGGAGAAAACTAATTTAAAAATCTTATAATACATGACAATAATTAATGCAACAGTAGACAATTCTCCTAAAATAGTAAATTGTAATTACAGACAAATACTAAAAACATGAGATAATGCGTTCGAGGTACGCAAATCCTCGTCGAAAGTGGGGAGATACATTCTCACGTAATGCAATACGAACTGTAACGCGGTACAAAAAAAAACTAGTTTTGTCGTAGTATATAGTCTCCTTATCGCTCCAATGCAACAACGCCATCACATTTCCACGGACTTAAACGCATTCTATGAGGATTCTCCCTAAGCACCTGTACTCTTTCAAGGCCCTAAAGTAAACACGCAGTCCAGTATCTCTCTGGAAATCACGCTTTCCATCCCAGAGGAAATGCGACCGTAATTGCGTCCAGTGTGGGCGGACTTAAAGCTCTCCATCGTCGCGTATACGCAGTGACCTGCACACGGCACAGCCTTCTGGAGGCCTTACCCCCTCCCTCCCTCTCCCTCCAATCCACAAGCTTCCCATCGCCCCCCTCCCTCCCCCCTGCCACCCGCGTGCCCAGTCACCGACGCACACTGGGTCGGAATAAGACAACAGGTGCGCTTAACAGCGTCGAATATTGATGTACTCGGGAGGTGTTGTAGGTAAAACAATATGTTTTTAAATATATAAGTTTCCTGTTTAAAAGAAAATCGAAAACACGCTGCACATAAAAAAGTAATAAGCAGAGGAAGACCAGACCAATGCAACTGGTTACTGATAATAACTGATTAATTTCAAGACATTCAAATATATTATTGCAATACGTATTTACTGAAATTAGAGATGGAAGTGAGCATATTATGTATGTAATCCACAATCAGGAGCAGATGCCACAAGTGGTGATATATTTGGGCTTTTCGATTCATGGACTCTACGGATAATGTCAGTGACGCGATTCCATGAGGAGTGAATCAGGATAACAGATAAATGATCCTCGTTTGGATGATTTTCACATGGGCCACGTGGCGGAATGAGACAATCACAAGGCAAAATCACTCCTGCGCTACGAGGGGCTTGAACTCACAGCCGTCTGTATGCGGTTGGTCGATGCTCAAAGGCCCTGCTCCACCGAGGCGGCGAAAGGTTATTGGCATTTCAAGCATAACTAAAGTTAAAGACGCCTTTACCAAAGTGTACGAGAGGTCAAAAAATAACAATTTTGAAAATGCTACATCGGCATCGGACCTCTGTCATTTTTATGTGCCTATTCATATTTTTATATTCTCTATTCGAACAAAAATAGAGTAATTCCAGAACTTGAAAATTGTTAAATTTTAGAATGTTTATTAAGTACACAAGAATCAATTATTCTTAACACGCCACAAATCTAATAATAACGACTAATCTATCAAAATGTAAATGAAAGAGTACATAAACCTCATTAAAAAACAAACTCAAAATTGAACATTTTTGAAGATAAAGAGTAATGTAGTTATTTCCAATAACTTTAATAAAAGTGTAATCATTTTATACTCGATATGAACATGAGAGGCAATTATTGTTGCAATAAACTGGGCAATTCTCATTACGAAACTAACACATTGACGCGAAATATTCAACGGAACTTCGTAAATACTGAATTTTTTTATTCTCTCGTATGAAACATATTTTAGGTTTTTTTTCTTTTGCTATTGAAATGCGGGTTCGAAATCAGAAACCACTTTTTTCGGCATCAGGGAAACTCAAACGTTTATTTTCACTCAAATCTTGAAATCAATCTTCCACATCATTACATAACTTTCTCTGTACTATGTTACTCCGAACATACGGACGCATTCGAGAAAGTAAACTGTACCAAGTGCGCCTATGTGTTTTCGACCCATTGTGCGCGATCAGCGACTCCGCAGCAGCTGCCCGCAGACTCATTACTTAACGGCAGGAAGTACAGCGCTGCTACCGCCGCACCGTCACCGCCTCCGCCGCCATCCCCCCCCCACCACCCCACCAACCCCCTCCTGGCCCCTGGCGCACCGCAGAGCGCTTGTCACGGTTCGTTCTGCTACGCACTTCACTCGCCGTTGCGCCGCAAAGGAGTGTACATGTGTGTCTGTGTGTGTGTGTGTGTACGCGCGTGAGTCGGTGCGTAAGAGTGTGCGAGTATGTGTGTCAGCGCTCGCGAGTCGGTGTGTATGTGTGTGTTTGTGCGAGTAAAAATGCGTATCCATGCGCGCTAGTCGGTGTGTGTTTGTGCGTGTCAATGTGTTTAGGTGTGCGTGTGCGTGCATGCGCGCGCACCAGCGAGCCAGTGTGAGAGAATGCATGTGAGACAGTTTGTGAGTGTGTGTATGTGTGTGTGTGTGTCTGAGTGCGAGGAAAACGTGTGTTTGACTGTGTACGTGTGTGAGTGACAGTGGGCGGTATTAAGTGTGTGAAAGATAAAGAGTGAGAAATGGAAGCGCGTATTTTCGAGATTAACGCTTGAGAGATACTACCGGAAGAAAGAAAATAACAACAGAAAAATTACATTTTTAACTCTTCAGGGCACGCGGTCGATCTCTCAGATGACAGTTTTCCAGTGAACAGAACGTCATAGAAACTTCTGAGAACGTCCTTTTCACAATCTCCATGTTATTGTTCTCATATGTAATAGCTTCCTGTTCGTGCCAATTTGCTTTATACTCTCGTCACCAGTCTCAATGTTTTAAATCTCATTTTTGCTACAGCAAAGAAAGTTGTTGAAAGTCATACGCGTATATACTTATAAATATAAACAATAATATGATTTTTTTAAAAAATGTTGTTATATATGTAATCGATATTGCTGTGATCCTTATTGACCATGTATGCAAAAAAATGTATATTGTTCATATAAAGTGTGGTTTTAGAACATACCAGGAAATAGAGTTCAGAGTCTCTGTTGGCACAGAGAGGTTTTCGAGAGTTGGAGTATTAGAAGGATACTGGTTGCAATATATACTACGTAACCGTTCAAAAACCACACGAGGAAATAGATGATTTTATTAGTACTACTAGTTTCTTTTACGTATTGTACGTATTTTTCTTTCTCCTTTTTATATTGAATGAATATTTAATTTTACAACTTAGTAAATACACCGCAGTTGGATTCGCTAGATACATGTAGAATACAATCTGTATACAATAAATATAAGTTGTGTACAATAATAGGCTACATATTGTGCACTTTCTTGGATCACTCATATAGGTAACATATTAATCCTTTCAACTTTGTCCGCTAATATCCACCTCACTTTAACATTCCCCTTTCCTCACATTCTTCCTCAAATACCCGGCATCTCTCTAATATGTGTTACCAGTCATCTTCTTCCATCTCACAAATCCTATACTTTTTTCCCTCACTATGTTATCACCAATATCTATTCGCTCTAGTTTCATTTCTTAATCTTTATCTTGCTGTGCTTGTTCTACAGCTTTCCTTACATTTCTCTTTTAAATAATTAGAAATAAAATCCAACAGAACAATTTTATAGCATTTGCTAATAAGCTGAGTTTCTCATATTTTCGTTTGTTATCTTTTCATATTATATTTCCTCTTTTCTTCCTATTCTTTATCTAGGTAAAGTGGCATGCATTAGCGTAACGAAATGAATGAGAGCGCGTCCACAAACTTTCATTTGGGCCCCTGCTATAAAAGTGTATACCAAACACAAGTAGTGTTAGTACCTTAAATAATAAAAAATATCCTTTATCGAATGCTAATTCTTTAGTCTACGATGAATAACCATAGTTGAAAAATCTGCCTTATTATTTAATTTTATGAAATTAAGACTCTTATATAACCTATCGAAGCGGAAAAAAAAACTTCTGGAAAATGCCGCTTTTAATCTTTCATTGTATCGACTATCACAAAATATCAGAGGAAGTATTAGTTAATATTTCTTAGAATCGCAAAACCCTCAACCTAAAAGTAGGCCCTCTTTTACGTGAGACAGCTCTCACTGCGGTCCTTGCGTGCCCAAACATCACGTCATTACAGTACCGGCAGCGTATAAGCGACTGACCGTTCTCTTGCCACGTGCTGTGGTACGTCGTGTAAACTACTGTAAAGCAATCAGCTTGCGAAGATTTGTTTACTTTCTTACAGCAGCGTTCCGTGTTGCCACTCATCTGACTCACACGAAGCCATGAAGTTCGGCTTTGATGCTAATGAACGTAACATCAAGACGTGTCAAGCCTGCCAGTATGTGTTAATGTTTTGATATTTCATTTATCTGTCATGAAGGTGGTGCCACGTGCGTAGTAATGTGAGGCAACAGCGCATTGAACTCCCAGAGTCGCTTGTAAGCTGCCGCAACTGTAGCGGCAAGCCGCATCCGACCTCCACCTCCGTCACTGCCCGTCGTCGTCTTCAGTGCGTCTCCGCGCCCGAGGGCGGCCGGAGCGCGGCTTGGGCTGCCGCCAAATGCCCGGGGGTGCGCAGTGCGCGCTCCAATCACCATGAACAGGCCCTGCGGGGGGGGGGGAGGGGACTGCCTCGCGCACCCAGGCCAAATGAACAAGTTCAAATTGCACTTTTACGAGGGACTCTGTTACTCACGCCGCCACCCGCGCCACGCGCCCGGCAAAATGGGACTTCTCATGGCTCTCGATTTGCACCCTACAAGTCGACGCTGGAGTTCGCTATTGCTCTGTAAGAGAGAATAGTTGTGCTGAAAAATATATTTTGTTCTTTAGCCTTTTGTTCGAATAACTGTTTTTATATCTAGCATTTATTAGCTTTTCAAGAAGTATCAAAACGTGAGATTTATGAGCTCATTTTCAATGACTGTGGAATGCTTGATATATCTCAAGGCCAAAATTTTATATTTCTCACGAAATTACGTTTTCAACACTTTTTTGTTTGCCAGGAATTTATAGATACATTTTCATATTGCACATACCATTTGTCAGGAATTAACTGACGAATATGATTCTAGTTTTGCCAATATATTACCAGAGAAAAGGGAGTAGTTACAATCGCACACTACTGACGATCGAAGTAACAATATATTATCGACACTTAAATCATTTTTACATTAGATTTTTTTCTCAATTAGTAACTAATGCAATTTCAAAAACAAAAGTTGGTAATTAAATGAATCCACTACTTGGGGTGAAACAGAATAAATTTTTGAGTTACCTTAAGGGCATTAAAGAACGAAAGTATCATACTACAGGCACACGATTAGAAAAATCCTGTCAGGTAACGAAATTCTTATTACAATATTTTACGTAATTAAATTAATCTATTACTTGGGGTAAAACAGAATAAATTTTCGAGTTACTTTAAGGGTATTAAAGTACGGCAGCATCGTACCACTGGTATACATTTAACAAAATCCTGTCACGTAACGAAATTCTTGTAACAATATTTCACGCCATAGTTAAAGAGTTTCACGCACCAGTTTAGCGCTTCGCTCCCCCGTGGCAGAGCGCACCTGCTTCCGCCGCCGCCCGGGCAGGCAGCCAATCAGAAGCGCCGGCCGAGGTGTCACGGGTCAGTTCAGAGCCGAGACTCTCCGGCGTAAACTGACACAATGATCAGTCTTTCCGAAACATCAATTAGCTAGCTTGCGACCGAAAACTCTGATACTTTAGTGTGTGTTTCGTCGAGCACACAAGAAGTATTTATTTACCTGTATCACTAGTGCTCTACTATTTTCAGCAACTTTTGGATCAAATTCATTAGATTAAGGAAGTAGGATAGAAGCAATAGTATTAGGTTTTTATATATTATTTGATTTTGTTCCACATAGCCTTCTAATATCGAAGTTGGCAGAAACTGAAGTAGACCATAAAATAATCTTGTGGGTTAAAGGACGTCTAACGGGGCGCAGTCAGCGTGGGTGATAAATATTGATCTACAACCGATGACCGCTGGAGTCCCCCAGGGTCGCTGCTATTCTTGGCATTCATTAGCAATATTACTACTGGAATCAATTCTAAAATTAGACTTCGGACTGACGATTGCATAAGATATAGAAATATTGGCTCCTCTGAAGGAGAAAAAATTTTAAAGTAATATCTAAACTATCTATGGATTCGGGCGTGCAGAAATGAAATGGAATTTATTCTGAAAAAGAGAAAATTCATTCCCTTTACCAAATCTCGCTCGAATGAACACTTCAGTTATGAGTTAGGAAGTTATGTTACACGACGTATAAAAGACTAATGATTTGGGAACCTTCGAAGAAACCTGCGATGCGACTTGGGCACTTTAACAATAAGGCCAAAAGCACCTCTATTTTGTCATAAGAATTCTAAAAAATAAAAATTCAATTCCCCGATCCTTAGCATATAATACACTTGTTCTTTCTATAAAAGGGCAAATCAAGGCACTATATAAAATTCAAACACGAGTCTAAATGTTTTTAAATCAGGGTCGTGCAGTTGAGGGAGAAAAATAATAGAAGGCCTTAGCTAAGAGTAAGGAACGGGCGCGTTTACATGGAATGCTCATGGCTTACGGAGGGGACACAGAATAACTGGATTTTGTCTAAAAGATATAAGATAAAATCAATATTATCAACGTGGAAATTGCAATGAATGGTTTTTCTATCTCTTATTATCAGGAATTGCTGAATTCATATTCTTTGTTGAAAATAGTAAAAAATCCGTGGGAGTCGTAAGCTTCATGAGAGAGAAATTTAATTATTTTTCTTTGTTATTCAGAGAATATGATGTTATTCGCCGGACTAGTTTTCATAGTTTAAGTTTATACAAATTTCCATTTTTTATTCATTTTTATTGCTTTGGTCAATGTTCATTTTTTTAATATTACTAGAGAGCCCTATTACTTCCTAATTATTAGAATCCCTTACGATATTTATCCGGTCCTGGTCACCGCCGTCGCAGCTGCGACTTCCCCTCTCCAACTTGAGCGCCATCGCACCGTGTCTTTGCTCGTGAGTCGCCTGTGCAGCGCGCACCATCTCACCTTCTAGCAAAGCTGTGCAATATCCGCGCCATGACGTAAGACCTTCCCCAAAGGTAAAAAATCAATACAAACAAAACTTGAACAATCCACGAAAGACACCTCCAGATCCCTCTTATAATGATCAATACATTTTATGATTATGAAAGAATCCATTGTAGATCCTGTGGCCCTCAGAAGTTAAAGAGCTCCGGATACAATAATATAGTACAAAACATTGCCTTACGGGATTCCGAATCATCCACAGAATTGTCATTTTTCAGTTATATGGGCAAACAAGCGACTGATTTGTTTGTTTCTCGAGTGATAATTCTATTGAATGAGTGTGAACTGTTATTCTCATTTCTAAATAATTTCTATTCTTGTACTAACATAACATTATCGGTACATAGAGCTTATAATTTTTATACAATTTTATTTTATTGAAAGAAATAAACAAAATATTACACATGACGAAAATAATTCTTAATCGCCTTTTTTTATAAATTTTATTAACGCACATTGTCTTATGAATGGAGAACACTATAAATTCAGAATCATATCACATCAGCAGTGTGAATTTAACTCTTTAGGAAAATGGTCCGTCGCAGAAGTGAGTTTAACACTTCAGAGAAAGGTGGTGTGATGCGTTTTGTGAAACAGACGACTGAACTTCAAACATTCAACTGCAACGTGCCATGATCCTGGTGCAGTCGTAATACCCGGAACACAAAAGCCCCTTGTCGTGGCGGAGCTGTGGGGCGTGTTGCTGAGGACAACAGATGAACAAGCGAGCGTTGTTTGAAGTTGTACTCCCGTAAAGTTTGGCAAGGGACTGAAAGCAGGGTTAATCCGGATTCTCTTTCTTCCCGTGAAACCAACCGCTCAGACTTTATTTGATTCGAATCAATAGAATGTACTTTTGGTGTACAATAGCCTTCAAAAGAGAGAGTATTGGAGTGTAAAGATAAATTGCAAATTAATAATTGTAAAAAAGTAAAGGGTTACCTTTCTTAGGATAAATGGTTTATATTCTAGTTTTTTTTACAATACCTACTTCAAAAATAAAGCGTAATAGATAATACATTTGTGTTACAAACTAATAAACCGATATTATAAACAATCTCTTATGTCATCGAAAATCGTACCTAACCTGGAAAATTGTGAAAATAGTTCAATAGAATAACATTTAGCCAATCGCAGCACGCGAATTGTGGGGGTGGTGGTAAACCACACTGCCGACCGACTCGCAGCAATCGAATCGTGGGGGTGGGGGGGATGGCGGTAAACCGCATGGGCGACCATATAATAAAGTTGATTCCAAACATTAACTTCGATTTTCTTTTAAAATTTATAATGTTGTGATACAAAAAAGTGGCTTTTGAAACTCATTTATAATGTTGATTAATTGCATTCCTACAAATCTGAAAAATCGCTTCTAACGTCACTCATTTTCAAAAGACGTAATTGCGCAAAACCTGTCAATATAATCTGATTGCATAATATACAATTACTTTGTCTGGGGCGTTATTACTGAGGATGAACGTATATTGGTCGAAGAGATAATGTAATGATTTCATGCCATTATAGCTATCAAAAATAATAAATTTAAACTATTTATCATAAGTCCGCTTGTAAATAATCAACGATATAGAAGAAATCAACGAAATAGAAGTATATCGCAAACAAGATTTTTTAAATAAAATAAGATTTTAAATTACGTAAAAATGCATTAAGACTATTCTTCGAAAAGCAAACCAAACATATTCCGGTTTTTAAAGTTCCTTCTATGAGATTTATTCTGTGAAATAGACCGTTGATCGTTTTCTTTGAAATTCTGAGAACCAAACGAGATGATAAATTGAACTTTAGATTACTCTTCTTTGGAGAACATCTGTAATGACATGACAGAGAGAGAGAGAGAGAGAGAGAGAGAAGGGGGGTTTAACAAATGATTCCGAATCCTGAAAGTGAAGTAGGTTCACCGAATGTTGTCCGATACTATTCGAAGTAAATTGGCTCAAGACTGAGATAGATAATGAGAAATGACGGGTGATATCGAAAGAGGATTTTTGCCGTCTTGAAATGGTTCATGAGAATGTAAGTAATGAAGTGACTTTTAGCATTTATGTCAAAATATATGTCGATATCACAATTAGTACCGAAATTTAAAAAATGTTAACAAACTATATTGCAGAGCAAAACTGACGTAATGTTTCTACAGAGTCCAATTTTCGTGCAAAAAGCTATCAATTTGTGAAGAACTGACTACCGAAATGACAAAGCAAAGTTGTAAAGTTTACCAGAAACTATGAGAATTATACAAATACGAGGGTTATAACATAATTCACGGCATCTGTATTGTACATTCCGAATGCTCTGTAACGATAGAAATCTATTAATGCTGCAGGCCACTGCAATTTGATTCTCAATTATCGAACTAAATTGGATTTTAGTCCAATTTACAAATAAAGATTTCTGATTAAAACTTTAACTAAAATAATTAGCTAAATTATTGCTCGAGCTGTAAAAACATATTTTTATTCTTTTACTATGTACTCCTAACAATCAATACGAAATTTGTATATCTCTATGACATACTATTGAAAATGATTCACATAAATTAATAAAGACTTCTATAGTTTATATTAAGTCTTCATCTAATATACATACTTTTTCTCCTTCTAAAACCATGGATAAATTCGCAAAAAATAGAAAAACATTGTCTATAAATAAATCACGTCCTAATAATTAAGTAGAAATGGATTACAATAAAAGTATTTATATGAATGATAATTTGAATAATTTATTTGAAAGTGGATTTGATTGTAAATTGATATAAATTAATTAATTTGGCATCTAAAATGTGAACATATTGCCCGTCGCTTTCGTTTTAAGAGAGTTTTCGATATTTAATCTCCAATGTGCACTGCCCGACTCTCAAATTTCTTCTTACAAATTTTTCAGTTCATGAAGTAATAGTGTTCTTTTAACGATAGAAAAAGAGCATTTCTGTGTCTCCTTGTTAAAATATAAACATACCTTTTTAGATCATGAAAATGTTTATTGGGATAAACAAAGCTGGAATTAGAGCTGGGATTAACAAAGCAGATAACACGTTAAAAATTTTCATTTGAAGGCACTTTTTTAAAAATAAACACCAATGTACTTTCCGAGTAAATTGTATCTGTTTAATTATTAGTAATGACCGATTTATTTCGGACCACTATTTTCTTACAAATTTATCTACTGCAAATTGTAAGAAAATATTCAAGTCTGTAACAAAAAATTATGTTGCAGAAAATTTTGAAGTGAGGAATAAAAAGACCATTCCTGATAAAATGCATTAACTGGTTAAAGAAACGTATAAAAACAATACATTCTTAGCTCAACTATAAAATCTAGTCGCTAATAACCTCGCAGTTGATGTGACTATAAATAAATAAATAATATAAAAATCTAGATCATCTACCATAACTGGCCAAGTACTGTATGAGGTAAAATATGTTATTTTTGGCCGAAAGTATGAAAATTTGACCAATTATTGTATAACCCTTACAATTTAGTTCCTTTCAATAGCATAATTACGAGAGTACGCGTTGTAAGCTGTAATAATTCCCCCAAGTAATAAATAAATCCATTCCGAATTAAACATCATACAATAATAAACCAACTAGCTCATATATCACACAATGTCTACCACAACCTAACAGACATACCAGCAGCATCTCATTTCAAACTAGCAAAATATCCACCCACACCCAAATTTTAAAAAAAAATCCGTTTGAAGTCTTTCACAAAATCTTAGCCAACCATAATATATAACCCCGAGGTTTTCCTTTAGAGTATCCACTTCAATGTATAGATTCTTAACCAGCCATGAAACATAACCCTGAGGTTATTACCCCGAGGATACGACAGTATCCTCTTCAATGTATAAAGTTAGCTTAGATATTTTAACTAGCATTAGTCTGATCAAAAATCTGTAAAGTGATTATACTAAATGATGTATTCCATCTAAAACCAATAAATGTGTGTGTGCGCGCGCGTGCGTGTGTATGTGTGTGTGTGTGCGCGCGCGCGTGTATGTGTGTGTGTGTGTGCGCGCGCGTATGTGTATGTGTGTGTGTGTGTGTGTGTGTGTGTGTGTGTGTGTGTGTGTGTGTGCTGTAATAGCGCGCAGCACGTGGTGACGATGCAGCGCGGCGCGGTGCCATGCGATGCGGTCCGATGCGGCGCGGAGGGCGGGCCGCGAAGGCCGCCGCGCGCGGTCTGTGGCTGCGGCGACCGCCCTCACACGTCGCGTCGCGGAGCGCCGGGGGCAATCAATAGGCGGCGCTAATGTCCTCCGCCCCCGGCCTTCTTTTGCCCTCCCTCCCCCTCCCCCTCCTCGCACCGTCTCCCAAAGGCCCGCCACCAACGCCTCTCCTCTCCTCCCGGCCGACCTTCCCACCCGTTTCCTTCGTCGCTTGTAGCGCCTGCGATTCTTCCGCACTTGCCGTCCGAACCCAGTGCCCGTCGTTCGCATCGTACTAGCCGGTTGCAACGTTCTCACTTCCTTTGCCCGTGACATTATGGTCAGTCTACTCGTCTTCAGAGGCGCGTTCCAGGTGGCTCTGACCGAAATGTATGGTGAACAGAACGGGTAAGCGGCAGGTTCTCTCGGGTTACTCCAGTTTCTTCACCCAGTATGTACTCGACCGGTATGCCCTACTAACCATTGCCTACCCTATCCTATTGTCATACTAACCATTATTCCACTAAGATACTATGGACGATAGAGAATCTAGGTGATGGCCGAGAAAATAGCCGAGAAGGGCTATGGCAACAGCAGCGGTTTGTCGATAGGTAGATTTTCAACCTGACGAACTAGAGAAAGAGAGAGGGAAATGGTGAATGAGTGAGAAATGCTCTCTGCCAAGGCCGTAGTTGCGAATGATAGGAAGTAGATGTAATGCCCCAGAGCGGGCGAGGGACACAGCTTTCATTGAAAATGGCCCCTGAGAGGAAAAAAAAGAGAGTTTACTTTGGACAATATTTTTATTTCCCCCTCCGAATACGACTCCCGTACGGTCCTCTTTTCTAACACAAATCCCGCTTCCTCCATCGTCCCAGCCGCCTTCACCACTTCCGCCGCCCACACCGTCCCCACCGCATTCAACGTTTTTACTGTCGGTTCGACGCCCTCTGACTGAGCTATCCACATTGCTCGTTGCATCTATCGCGGGCTCACCGCCCGTATCATCAATCGAAATCCGTAGCTACTGTCTTTCGGACATTTGCGATGAAGACAGATGAGATATTAGAAACATTTCTGACGCCAAATGCTGTTATTATACGTTTGAACACAGACAAACAATGAATCTATGTACAAGACTTTGTTTACCATGTAGTAGTCGATCGCGGACTCTCTGTTCTGATGAATTCCTTTTTCTTTTACCTTTTAATATCTTTGAACTTAGGAGTCATGTAATTCTAGTACCGTCTTTTAAACAGCAGTTTTAGACAATTATTTTTTTGCAGTTTGATCAGTTCAGTGATATCAGAGTTGTTATTGATTGCGAAGTCCCGGCGTGTTTACAGGCGTTACATCTTTTGTTCAGAATGTTTATACAAGGAAAATAATGGATATGTTAGTGAATATAAAAAACATAAAGTGAATGAAATATGCTAACTGGTAAGTTTGATGTACTGTTTTACTTTAGTTTTGAATCTCGTATGATTTTTTTAAAAGTATTTTTGAAAAAAATCGCGTAAATGTTAAACAAATTGGATACATTTTTTAGACATAAATAAACCTGGTCTTCCCTTGTTAATAATTTTTCATTGAAATGTGTTAACCACTTCAGATTCCTTTCTATAAGTAGGTTTTCTTAATAACTAGGTTTGTTTGACTTATCTATTTTGAATTTACGTGTGGTCTCAGACCAATCTCACGTAAGTGTTGTGTTGAAACGCGTTTGTCGCGTGTTACGTACATGCGTCATACTTTTTGTGGAATGGCCAAAGCTCTCGTGTGCAATTTCGCGTAAGATACAGTGTTATTCTACGACGCGCGTGAACAAAATGTTCTTGTACAGGGGTCCTCATAGTCCGCCGAAACTACTAACGTTTTAAAATATGGCGCGACTACTGAAAGGTTCATAAGAAAGATTTCTCAAATCAAACATTGTTGCTTCGATCACACTCAGCAACAAGGACTTCATTTATCATCATGGTGTGTCATTGAATCTTTATTATCCACGTTCCTGTATTAAGCAAGAAAACACATTCTACTGTTGTTACGAGCACGACCTCTATATTTTCATGTTCACCTGCAAGTTTCTTTTATGGTCGCCGTCAGTGGAACTTGCTCCTCAATCGCCATCGTCGTTGGACTCTGCGCACCGCCATTCCTGGCGTTGCATGCACCTGACACTTCGAAAAAACAAATGAGCCGCAGCAGCGCGCTCTCACCCGAACAGCGCCTTGATGTCGGCAAAGGCAACGTAAGCTTTACAAAGAGGTTCGCCAGAATGTTCTCGTACGTAATAGGAAAAATGAAGGAGGAAATAGCTTCAAAGAGTAACATCTCACTACTTTTGTTGTAAAGTTTCAGCAGAAAAAAAATCTTTGTTTCTTAGTTTTTTGTCATTTAAAACTCTGCACCCTCATAAAAAGCAATGTTTAGTATATTTTGCCTAATTTTTCTCGCGTGCTCAAAAGTATTCGGGAGCAATCTGAATTTATTTGGAATCCATTGAAATTTAAAAAAATGTTTTTTGTGGAATAAATATACGGACGTGCACGCAAACATACTGTAGACATACACACACATTCAGCTTTACATTCTACATTCACATTGATACAATAGATAACTCATGCAGTTCAGTAACTACTGAAGATGGTATTGAAGTATTATAGTAGTAACAAATGAATAAACATTAAAGAGTTCAATATTTATGGAAAAAGAAAAACAATTCAACAAAATAGCTTTGTTTTTATCTTATAATTAACGCTTTCGAAATATCACAATATTTTGCCTTGTTATTCTTATTTTCGAAGTACTGTGTAGCAATGTACCAAAGAACTACCAAAGGACTGTTAAGTCAAGGAATAATTTAACAAGGAAAAGGTCGTACATAATTTAACAAGGAAAAGCCGCTCCTAGACAATATTGAAAATACAGGTGACACAGACCGGCACCATACGGGTGGAAGAGACAATAACAATGAAAGAAAAGGGCGAACGAGACTTGAATATACGATGGATAGACGTAAAGGAGGCTCGAGCTCTAGAAGGAAATTTAAATGTTAACTCTCAAATCCCACTTTCTAAACCGCTTTCCAAAATCTAAACCGCCTTTCTAGGCTCAGCGAGTGAAATCGCATCTTATCATCCAAAAAATGTAGCTCATTTTCAACCACAACGTGCCCATGTTGTGTCGTGAGCGGCGTGCTGCGCTTGTGCGCAAACGAACATCGTCTGCTGCAGGGCCGCGCAACAGGTACCTCCCCGCGGGAGGGGGCGGGGCCGGAAGCTGCTGAGTGGCGGCTTTATTTCCTGTCCGCGTCGATCAGTTGCGCTCGCTTGCCCGCCCGCCCGCAGCTCCGCGCTAGGCGACGGCGGCCGCTTGTTCGCTGTCGCTCGCTTCCCCCGCCAGCCGGCCTTCCGCCACCACGGCCGCGACTGCCCGTTGCGGCCCCACGTCTGGGCTCGCGTTGAAAAATTTCTCCGTGCACCGTTTTTTGGTGTTTTTTTGGTGGTTTTTGGTGCTCGAGTTTAACTCTCGATTGATTAGATAAGTGTTGTCAAGGTCGATGCCACGAGCGGGAGTCCGTGACACGAGTGCCACGACGAAATCGCCCCCTCCATGCAGTTCATCACCTCGCCACCAGAGACAAGGCCATCCCTACTGTAAAACGGCGCGGTTACTACTAATAGTTCCCTCTCCCGACGCTAGTTGCGCAGGGAAGCTCGTGGGATGCTACGGTGCCGCGACGCATGAGACTGCCACCAGTAGAAGACCTTGTCACGACACGACATTAGATATTCCGGGCGCGTCAACTGCTAAGGTCATTAGTCCTGTAAGTAAAGTTTATATTTTATTGCGGGAGGGGTGCAGATCTTTCCTTGCTGAAGGGCGAGATTCGGCGCCGATCTACCCGTCGGCTTGCAGGATATTCCCCAACATGGTATCTTCTACCAGCGGGGAACCATCCCAGCTAGGACAAGCTCTAAGTTCCCGACTGGTCTTCTGACATGTGTGATAGTGTGGTGCATGTAAATGTAGGTGTGAGTCGGTATGGGGTGAGAATATGACAAGAAAGGGGAAGGAAAGATCGCGCGCTGTCCATGGTCCGTTTGTTAGGGTACTGCTTCGCCAAAGGAGGACTCATTCACTGGAGTTAACCAGAGTTTCGGCTAGAAATCACCGATCAGAGCAGCCGGATTGTAGAATTCTCCTCCCGCCAGCGCCTGAACTTGATCTAGCTATATAGCTAGAGTCGAAAATCCTCTGTTAAAATCCCAAAGCCACTGTCGGGACTCGAATCCTAGGACACCCCGATCAAAGGCACAGCAATGGCATCTCAGCCAGATAAATCAGTAGGTCTTATCTAAATCCTACTGATCTAAAGTAATATAATCTTGAGGTACTGCAACAGCAGATACTTTTAATACGACTTGAACCCAGAAATTTCTTTCCCATCCTGAGACATATTTGACAGAGCTGGGATTCGAACTTAGGCACATAAACTCTGCGAGCCTCGTTTTCATTACACCACAAGGCTTATACCTACGCTCCTGTTATAGATTAATCCTTCTATCGTCAGAGCGGCAACATACGTTCCTTTAGTAATATTTTTCAGCACTAGTACGTTCAGGGTTCTTTGATGCATGAATTTTGTTCATAGAAATGAATTACGTCTTCACATTAAAGTGTGGGGTCCGTTATTTACCGCACGGAGTTTATTCAGATGTTGAAAAACTCTTTCCATTTAATAATTGAGTTCGTAAGTTACTTATAGTTACCGTAGTTAAATAAAATTAGCTTTTGTGATTCGAACGATGTACGCGATGGAATATATAACTTTGTATATAGTTTTGAAATGAAGACCTAGACTTTCGCAGTCGGAGTCAAAAAGAAATTTGGCTATCCGGGGAAGGCAGCCACCTAGGTATGGCTACGAATGTTTGGTCATCATAGAGCTGCCACATTCTTTGGTTTCCCACAAACACTGAACAAGGACGCAGTATGACGAAAGAAACGTTGCCAACAATGTCTACGACACAGGCCCTCCGAACAGCAAAGATACTACATTTTTGTAATGCTCGCGCAATGTTTCTCTTCGATATCTTCGTTTTCTTTTCCAGTGAGTAGTGACACCGCATTTTCTCCCACCATTTGTCTGCATACTTCACGCACACGTACTTCACACTTGGCCGTTTCGTAACGACCTCTGCGAGTGCACTTTGCCTCGTGAGGGCGACCGTCCAGCTCGTCAGCATCCCATCAGAGCGGCGTCATGAGCGTTCTGGGGACGGCAATGGGAGGAGTTACGGAGGCGCCCTCCGAAGATTCCGAGCAAGCGCCGTAGATGGCAATGCCTTCGTGTGCGGTGACGTCTCAAGGCAGCAGTGAAGGGGAGGAATATCACCCGCTCGCTCTAGCCGGCTAGGGCAGAATGCAGTAGTTCTCGATATAATACTGCTGAAGATAATGGAGAGTATCTTCAGCACTATCGCGGAGTGCTTTGGAAATTGCAGATAAACCCTCCACTCGCGAAGCGAGGAGATTTATCTGAGAATTTCCAAAGCACGAGTGGTATTTAATGACTATTCCACGAATGAACTTAAGTCTAACAGAGATCCAAAATATTGAAAATAACTGAATACGTGTTAAAATCAAAGAGATTATGTTCTAGTACATACGCGGTTTATTGCACTTCTACACAGCGATCAATAGGGGAAGCAGGGATCACAAGGTAATGGGAGTCAGCGGTAATTTATCGATAAATATTGTAAACAAACTATATTGAAAGACAGAAAGACATGCTTCTACCTACCATTAGTTATGATAACTATAGCCAGTTGATCGCCGCAGCCAAAGAAATCTTCCATCGACGATTATCGCAATTGTGTCAGGAAAGTGAGTGGTTGATGTTAGAAAGTGCTCTCAGAAAATGAGATTTTACTGATATTAATTTGGAGATTTCTGGAAGAATTAAAATTTGTTGGAAGGGAAATACTTCAGCAAATCATTTGATACCAATTGCTAGTGATTTTAAACACTCAATAAAAGTTTACGAGTAGTTATGGTAAATGTCCTTAACAGTCCCGCAAATAAAATTGATATAACAATACCAAAGGAAAGTGGAACGAAAAAATGTTAAACATTTCGCTCTTAGACAAAATACCATCTACGGAAATCAGGAAAAAGACCAAAATCTAAGATGCAATACACCAAGTCAAAGGGAGTAAATGGCATTGGGGAGGACACATCATGAGACAAGACCAAAGGCGATGAGCGTACATTACAACAACGTGGGACCCTCGTTATGGCTGGAGGAACCAAGGGAGACAGAGAAGAAGAAGGACAAACCAGCTAAACAAGGTAGCTGGTCCCATATGGACGAGACTGCCGCGGAAGAGGGCAGCATGGAGACGGCTGGGATGTGAGCAGTGGGGGAAGATGATGCTCCCCAGCACAACTTGTGTTTCTTATAGCTACTATTTTGCTTGGATCATATGTCGGCTTAAGGCTACTAATGAACAGAATGAAATGAACAGAATAAGTTCAATGCATGTGATGATCCCCTGTGCAACCAGTGTTTCTTTTAGGTAATTCTTTGTTTTTCTCATATATTTTCTTGAAGTTACAATATTGTTTCTTATTGATATTATTTTGTTTGTTCTCATATTTGTTGTCATATCGTTTATTTTACTACAGTTTCGTGTAGCTACTATTTTTTAGCTTTGTATTATATATTATTTACATGATTTTTATGATTTACTTAAGTGATTTTACAAATACCAACCAACCCTGCTAAAACAGGAGGCCTTTGCTCTTTATGGGATGTTATAGTCTAATAATTATAATAATAATAATCATAATAATAATAATAATAATAACAACTCCACCTAGGGAGTACACGACCTTGCAGTTGGTGGAGCTTGAGTACCCCCATGAGCCTGAGAGCAATGTCAGTGGTAGCCTAGCTACTGGTAGGGCCTCCCTTACTGAATAGGTTGAAGGTGAGGGGTCAGACGAAGAAGTACTCCATTTTGAGGAGAGTGGGTAGTAAGTAGAGAGGGAAGGGTCATAAACCATTGGACTTCCTGTTGTCGGCCCATAGAGGGTACAGGAGAGAAACTGGGTTGGCACACCAGGCCACTGATTAGAGTGGAGGCCCGAACCTTGCATTAGCCAGCGAAGGAGGCTGCCTTCAGCAGTCAGTGAAAATCCCGTGGGGTTTAGTAATGCCGACTGGCGATCGGAGGGACCCCTTGCTGGGCCCTGCGGGGGGATGCCCCGAGGCCACTATGGGTCGCAGTAACGGATGGCAGGAAACAACCCAAAGGTTAAGTGTGATCTGTGAACTCGAATTTGCTACCTGCGAATCTTCACTTGAAACCAATGAGCAAAATGGATAGAACAAGCAATGTAATGAACCTTAACGTGCCTTGTTCTACCAATGTCCCATAACTGCTCAGAAATCGAGCTAATGTCACCTTGTCGACGTCTGGCCATCCCACGGATGTTAGTCCCAGGGAGCCAGAGCCGGCAGTAGCTCGAAGCCATCGTCAGAGATGGACCCGGGATGAATTAAAGGAGGTGATGTGGTGCTTTTACTATGCAAAAGCGAAAAATGGGGGCTCAGAAATAGAAGTTTTCAAGGTATGGAGAGAGCGGAACCCAGATATGAGACCTACCCTAGACTCAAAGAAGCTTGCCAGTCAACGACGATACATACTCAGCAGTGGAAAATTCACAGCAGAACAACTTGCTGACATTGAGAGAAATGCGGAGTATGTACTTCGCTCGAACAATCCACATGACGAACATGTAGAACTTGAAAATGATGATCCCGTGGAAGGTTCATCTCTTCCCAGTGAAACACACGTCAGTGGTGAAAACTCATCTGGCAATGAATTACACGATAAGGACATAATGCGAAATCTCCTTCGGCGCGAGATAGAAAGAGTTAGTCAACTTCCGTTTGAATCTCGCGAACCGTTAAGGAGAATATACGAAAATGCCAAAGCTAAAAGAGTGATAGAAACAGTGAATTCTGTCTTGAATGAGGTGGTCGAGACCCCAGGCAGAGATCTAGATATTACTGAAATCAATCACATCATATATGCAACTGGATATCTAGTATCTCAGATAGTTTTGGGGCCAGCCAAGAACACTGACGGCTGACAGCAAAACAGAGTAAACAGCTCTGTACCACCATGGATGAACAGAATTGAGAAACGGATAGCCGACACCCGGCGCGAAATATCACTATTAGCTGAGGCATCTTCTAAATCAACGCACACCTCTAAAGTTCAACGAAAAATATTCAATGTTGAACAAAAATACCAAATTGAAAATGACACGAGCAGGCTAATGGTAGTTGAAAAGCTAAAAGAGAAAATTCAAGCATGGGCTCAAAGAATTAGACGTTACAAACGTAGAATAGATTTCCGTGTACAGAACCGGTTGTTTGAAACAGACGAGAAGAAATTCTATCGCAATCTGACTCAAAAACCGAATGGCAAAGCTGTCACTCCTTCAAAAGATGACGTCGAGGCATTTTGGGCAGGAATCTGGGAGGAGAGCAGATCCAACAACAAAGACGCATCTTGGCTTCAATCTGAAGTTGATGCTGCCGATGAACTTGTAGAAACAGTGGAAGATGTTCACCAATTCTCGGAAGAGGACTTCTTCCAAGCAATTAAGAACATGGGAAACTGGACGTCCCCCGGGATTGATAAGATCCAGATTTATTGGATTAAGAAATTAACAGCAATACATTCTCATCTAGCAAAGGCTGTTAATAAAATTTTAGAAAACCCAAAGGAACTCCCGGAATGGCTCACACGCGGCATCACATATTTGCTACCCAAAGCGGGAGACAGCTCTTTGGCGAAGAACTACAGGCCAATTACTTGTCTGCCAGTACTGTACAAAGTTATCACTGCAGCCATAGCTGAGAAAATGTACAGACATCTAGATAAGAATCATCTAATGCCACCTGAACAAAAAGGATGTCGTAAAGGCTCTTATGGCTGTAAGGAAATCTTGCTACTGAATAAAGTCATTTTGAATGATGTAAAGAAACGCAAACATTTGCGTTGCACAATTTGAGCATGGTTTGGATTGACTACCAAAAGGCCTTTGATAGTGTACCACACGATTGGATTTTGAAGACCCTGGAGATCTATCGATTTCATCCTAGACTCATTGAATTTTGCAAGGCTAGTATGAAGTCGTGGAGTACCAGGTTACTAATACACAGCGGAAAGGAAGCAGTAGAAACCAGAAGTATTCAGATTAACAGGAGTATTTTTCAAGGAGATTCACTATCCCCTCTGCTGTTTTGCATCAGTTTGATCCCACTATCGAGACAGTTGTCGCAAGCTGACTTTGGTTACAAGCTCCATGGTGATGAAAGGTCAGTATCACATTTGTTTTACATGGATGATCTGAAAGTGTTTGCTAAGAATGAAGCGATTCTCTCCCAAATGCTGTCTGTCGTGTATGACTTTAGCAATGACATCTGCATGAAGTTTGGTCTTGACAAGTGTGCAAAAATCAATTTAAAAAGAGGGAAACTCACAACGTCTGAGAACATTGAAATTGATACGCACACTGTGATTCAAGATCTTGAGCCAGGTAAAACTTACAAATATCTGGGCATTGAAGAATGTGAAACCATCTCGAACGACAGAATGAAAGAGAGAATTCGTAGGGAGTATTATAGGAGAGTGAGACTGGTCCTGCAGTCCGCTCTGAATTCCAGGAATAAAATATATGCAATTGGTAGGGGTCAGACAAAGAAGTACTCCAGAAGAGGACCTCAGCAAGACCAGAAGAGGACCAGCAGATTGAGGGGCGGACAGAGCTCCCAGCCGTAGTGAAGGCAATCTGTCTAGGGAAGGAAGCCCGATATAAACCATGCAAGTTGGGAAGCTGTAAGGTGGCAGCCCCACCACCCAACTATATCTGCGCAGCCCTCGTAAGGTGGCCAGACGAATCCTTCATTACTGAAAAACCTCACAGAATTAATATGGCTACCCCAACAATACGACGAACTAGGCATGAAAAGGACAAACGACTTGGAATTTCGGAACACATTAAAGTAGCCACATGGAACGTGAGAGGAATTGGCATTAGAGAGGCTGAATTAGAAAACATAATTAAAGAAAGAGAGATACAAATCTTGGTGGCAACTGAAACTAAGAAAAAGCTTAAAGGGACAAAAGAACTAGAAGAGTATATTATGATATACAGTGGTGTACCTCAAAACATTAGGGCAAAAGCTGGTGTAGCAATAATAATAAATAAAAAGTGGAAATCAAGAATAGATAACTATGCATTCATAAATGAAGGAATAGTTACCTTAAGACTAAAGATCAGTAGAGGATATATGACAATCATCGGAATATATGCTCCAGAAGAAGGAAAACGTGAAGAAACGGAAATATTTTATGATCAGCTGCAAAAACAATTGGAAAAAACCAACAAAAATGATTATATTATTTTATGTGGGGATTTTAATGCAAGAGTTGGAAATACACCAATTCCGGAAATAATGGGAGATAATGGAGAACATCATTTGAATGCCAATGGGAAAGAACTGAGACAATTTGCCACAATGAACCATCTAAAATTTTCCAACACATTTTTTAGAAAACGTGACATCCACAAATACACATGGAGTGCAAGAGGGCTGCGATCAATCATAGATTATTTTTTAATAAATGAAAAAATGAGACCGCAGATAATAGATGTCAACGTATATAGAGGATGTGACATTGCCTCTGACCACTACTTGGTAGTAGCAAAATTAAGAATATGGATGAAGTGGAAGTCTCAAAAATCAAGACAAAGAATACAGGAAGAGGTTTACAAAACCTACTTGCTGCAAGAAGAAAGCATTCAACGTCTATACCAACAAAGACTGCAACATTATCTTCTGGAAACACCGACAGTAGAATGCATAGAAAATGAATGGGATAATGTAAAATTTTGCATAGAAAAAGCAGCATCAGAAGCCATTGGTAAAAAGAAAAAAATAAGACGTAGAAAAGGGTTAAGAGTCTGGAATGATGAAATTCAGAATGCTATAAAAATAAACAAGAAGCATATTGCCGATGGTTACAGCAAAAAAATGAAGAAACAAGAGAAAACTACACGAAGAAGAGAAATACAGCAACTAAAATTGTGAGAGAGGCACATAGAATCTCTTGGGATAACTTCATAAGCCAAATAGAGCAAGATGTACATGGGAGGCAAAATTTTGCATATAAAGTTTTAAAGAACTTCAATAGGTCTGAAAAAGATGATGCCAGAATAGAAGTAATAGAAGACACCGAATGGATAAATCATTACAAGAAGTTATGGTATCAAGAGTACACCGTGCAAACGAACTGGGATAACACAAATCTAACAACTACAGACCTAATTACTATTGAAGAATTACAAGAAGCCTTGAAACAGTTAAAGAATAGGAAAGCTTCTGGAATAGATAAAATTAATTCTGAATTACTGAAGTATGGTGGGATGCTTTTACAATGGAGGTTGCTACACATAATAAACACTTGCTGGCAGAAACTCAAGATTCCAAATACCTGGAAAGTAGCAGAAGTAATATCCATCTTTAAAAGGGGAGATAAGAAAAATTGTGAAAATTATAGAGGAATAAGTTTACTCTGCACAATGTATAAAGTCTATGCCAGAATAGTGAATGCAAGAATAAAAGCAATATCTGAAGCCTTATTGGGAGAAGAACAAAATGGGTTTCGGAAAGGTAGATCAACCTCCGACAATGTATTCATCCTACAGCAAATTTTAGAGAAAAGGAGAGACTTCAATCTGCCAATACATCTTGCTTTTATAGACTTTGAAAAAGCATTTGATAATGTTAATAGGACAAAATTATGGGACATAATGGAAAAACAAGGCTACCCAGCACACATTGTAAATGTAATGAAAACCATGTATGAAGGCTCAAAAATTATAATAAACACAGGAAGAAAGAAGACGGAGGAAATACCTATTAATAAAGGAGTCCGACAAGGGTGCCCAATATCGCCCACGCTTTTTAACATATATATAAATGACATAATCCAAAAATTGAAGCTTATTATAAAAAAAGGAATATGTATTACAGAAAATGACTATTTAAATATTTTATTATACGCTGACGACGCCGTAATACTACAAGAAGGAGAGGATGACTTACAGAGATCAGTACACCACTTAAACAAAATATGCAAGGGATATGACATAAAAATCTCAAAAGAGAAAACAATAGTTATGGCCTTTTGTGGAAAATCACCTGTTAGAACAAAGATTGTAGTAGACAACAAAATCATTGAACAAGTCTCTTCTTTCAACTATTTAGGGTGTGAAATAGGACATGATGAAGATACCAATAAGAAACTGTCAAAATTTCAATCAGTATGTGGTATAATTCATAGGACAATGAAAAACAAAACAAGGAAAGAGACAAGAATAAAGTTCTATAACACAATGGCCATCCCTGTCCTCCTCTATGGAAGTGAGAGTTGGGTCCCTAAAAAGAGCACTTACACACAATTACAAAGTGCAGAAATGAAATTTCTTAGAAGAACTAAAGGTTGCACAAGAGAAGATAGATTTAAGAATGATGAAATAAGAGAAGAACTGAATGTGAAGAGCCTCAATGAAAGAATGATGGAGTACAGGAACAAGTGGCTACAACATGTACAAAGGATGGATAATTCTCGTTTACCGAAGTTGGCCTTCCTATATAAACCAAGAGGAACAAGAGATATAGGGAGGCCGAAAAAGAGATGGAGAGAAGTTCTGTGAGGCCGGAACAGGCAGACGCCTAATCCTGGAAGTAAGAAGAAGAAGAAGTTTGGCGGTACCTGTAGCCGAATACAGTTTTGGACTAGTGGACTGGACTGAGCAAGAAATTCGCACCATGGATCGAAAAACCAGAAAACTGCTAACAATGCATCATGTTTCCCACCCTCGAGCTGATATACATAGACTTTATGTGTCACATAAGGAGGGAGGAAGAGGCCTCAGACAAATTGAAGCCTCCTGGCACAACGCAATAGTCGGGTTGGGGAAGTATGTAGTCAGCCATCAAGATGACCTTCTAATGAGGCAGGTCATGAAATCTGACCGAAGAATGGGAAACAGAGGCATTATTAGTGTAGCAAGAAGCATTGCGAAGAAAACCAGGCAAGACACGTCGAATAACACTGACACTGAACTTCTGATGCTGCTAAACATGAAGTGTGAGACACAAAAAATGTTAAAGAAATCGTGGAGAGACAATCCACACCACGGACAACACCTAAAAAAATGGACAAGGTGCAGATCAATAAAGATCAATCATTTATGTGGCTTAAAAGGGGAAGAATGAAGCCAGAATCGGAAGCACTTGAAATAGCTGCCCAAGATCAGGCGTTGAGAACACGACATTATGATAAAACGGTTCTCAAAATTTCCCAAGATGATAAATGCCGCATTTGCCAGGAGCAAGTAGAAACCATTGATCATATTGTCTCAGCTTGTCCAATCGTAGCAAAGACCGAATACCTGAAAAGACATGACAGGGTGTGTAGCTACCTCCACTGGCAGATCTGTACCGCCCTCGAAGTTCCGAACACATGCCCCAAGTGGTACGAACACTCACCAAAACCGGTGACGTCTGTTGGATTGTGTACGATATTGTACGACCAAAAATTCAAACTGATCGCACGATAGCGGCAAACAAACCGGATATAGTTATCCGGGATTTGGCGAAAAAATCGTGTTTACTTATCGATGTTGCTGTACCTTGCGATCAAAACGTCATTACCAAGGAGGCAGAAAAACGTCTTAAATACAAGAGTTTGGAAATCGAGATCAGCCGAATGTGGGGCGTAAAAGCACAGGTCGTCCCGATAGTTATCGGAGCTCTGGGATTTGTTCCGCAAAATTTGAGTAAGAACTTGTCTAAACTCCCTGGTAATTCAAAAGACTGGGAAGTGCAAGAAATTGCTTTATTTGGAACAGCCCACATTTTGCGTAAAGTATTGTAGAGGCACTGATAGTCACCGGATCTGCTCCTTAGGTAGCTGGTTGCAACCTGGAGTAGATCTTATATTCAGCCGACTCATAACATCTTTAGTCGTGATGTAATGGGAAAATAATAATAATGTGATTCTTGTGTAATGGTAGATAATCCCCATTTTCGCAATGTGACTGCCATTGCCCCAAAGAAAATAATTTATTGATCTGACTGAGTTTAAATGGCCCCCTGATGCTATTTTCACAAGCAGCAAGAAAAGCTGGACGGATGAAGAATTCATCAAATGGCGCAAACAGTTCAAAAGCCTTACTTGACCCAGTGCTGCTAATCTTGGAAACCTAGAGGGTCATATCACTTTAGACTCTTACAATTACTGTAAACAAAATAAATACTGATTGAAGAACTAATGTGTTTATTTTGCTCATATTTCTTTAGTGACTCTAATTACCCGCATCTTGACTCCCATTACCCGCATGTGAGGGTAATAGGGTCACATGCAAATTTTTGGAACCTCAATGTTTGAGAGTTTTTTTTAAAAATTTTTGATTATTTCTTGTAGTGAAAACAGAAATTTAACTAATGTGAGAAATAAAAATACATAATTATTCATACAAACAACTCATACTGATTTGTATTGAAAAAACAAAAGCTGACCTTCATTACCCCCGCTTCCCTTACACATCGCCTCCTAAGAGAGATCAGTCGTAGCTGATCAGTGAACAGTAAGAAGGAGTGGTAAGAAAAATCGTATAGAAAAAGCGATGAATTGAGATACGAGGGGATTTATCTGAGAATTTTCAAACCCCGAGTGGTGTTTAATAACTATTCCACGAATGAAATTACATCGCCCTGATTACGGCATTTTACATGTATAGTTAAACACTATTGGTTTTAATTTCACGAGTGGAATAATGGTTAATAATATTATAAAATAATATTCAGGGTTCTTTCGCATTGCATACAGTTCAATAATGCACCGACCTTGCAAATCTCGACTGAATATTTTAATTTAATTTCTTGGCGAGCAATTAAATTATAAAACATTGCGAACGCACAACACATGTCTGTAATTTAGTTCGGAGATCTTGTAGATTTTGTGGTGCAGTGGTGATTGAAGTGGTTGTTTCGGCGGAACTCGAACCCCTGATCAGTGGCATCAGATAATGGGTTGAGCCACCCGTGTCTGGTTGAGGAAGTCCACGCAAGACGACTGTTAGGGAGGTGCGGGATTTCGAGATTCAGCGGGAAAGAACACTCCCATTTCTTGCGATAAAAACATGCACTACAATTGTGGAACTGATGACCTTAGCAGTTTCCGTGCCGATAATCACTAATCAATCAATTATTATATCATGGAAATAGGTCGAACACTAAACAAATTTCAATATCTTCCCAGTCACGGAAAATAATTGTTTTGAAAATTACTACCCACATTAGCAGCATTTGAGTGTAGAGAAACGTTTACACTTGCAATCACTTCCATCTATATTTATTTTGATTTGTATTTTACGTATAATTATTTTAACTTAATATTTATACTTTTATTAAAATGAATTTTACTCTCTGAATACATATAAAATGATGGTATATTAAATTAAATTGAAATCGACATTGATGGTATTGAAAATATGGCTCTGAGTTATATCCGTGTCTTACTTAATTATAATATAAAAGCATTTGATACTGAGTATTTTTTAGGTTTAAAACTATGGTATACATAAGTGGAAACTGCTAACCAAACCAACAACTGCAACAAATTATTGCGGAACGAAAATTAATTATGTAATTTTTTACCACGTTTATTCCTAACTCTACCTTCAAACTCTAGAAAAACACACAATTTATGGAGATGATAATATGAAATGGAAAATGAGAAATTCGCAGTTGACTGAAGCAAGAGTTAATAGAATCGCTTGAGCTGAATACATACTACAATGAACAAAAGGAACACTACAATGGGAACACAACCATCATGACAAGGACAGCGAGTTACCTGCGTTCTATTTCTCTGTCGTCGATAACACAATCTGCAAAGGAAATGCTGAAGTTGCGGCAACAAAAGAGAATCTACAAAATGAGAAACAAGTATGTGAACGCTTCTCATCAATCGTTTATAGTCTCGGTGGGACATGGACGGCAAAGAAATCGTCGATGAGGGTTTTGTAATGACCCTTCACGAGAACGAGCATTACAGAGGAAAGCAAGAGCGGGCGGCAGCAATAAAAGAAGCCATAGCTACTTCGTTACTTCCCCTTTTTCTAGAAACAGCTTTGGAGCAGTTGTCCCTTTTCTTCTCGCAATTGTAACTTAACATTGCAACACCACGCTATAGGGAAAATAAGACGTGAAAAGGTGTGTCAAATTAGTAATGCCTAAATTATATTGATTGATTGATTAATAGTGATTCCGAGAGCGTCAACTGCTAGGTCATTGGTCCCGTCAGTGTAGTGCAAGTTGTTTTGCTCCGGAGGTAGCGATAATCTTCCCCCACTGGATGGCGAGATCCAGCGCCGACATACGTCAGCTAGTGGGATTTTCCCAAACCAGGAATCTCCCCAACCACGAATCTCCCCAACCACGAATCTCCCCAACCACGAATCTCCCCAACCACGAATCTCCCCAGGTGGGTTACGGTACGAGCCTAGACAAGCTCTAAGCTCCCGACCTGCCTCCCGGCAAGTGTGTGCAAGTAAGGGGTAGGATAGAAAAAGGACTGGGAAGGTGAGATCGCGCGCCCTCCGTGGCCCATTTGTTAGGGTACAGCTCCGATATTTGCCTGGTATTGATCGGAGAAACCACGGAAAACTATCGATCAGAACAGCCGGCCGTTAGAATTCTTCTCCAGACAGAACTCGACCCAGCTGTCGAAAATCCTGCTACCAACGATACTAGGACCTCGCAGTCAGAGGCACTGCAGTGACATCAGTTGATGCTCTGAGCCCCTTCTCCTGGTCCTAAATTATATTTTAGACACGTAAGAATGCATATTAAATCTTGGCATACATTCGTGGCTTTTCGTAGCATAGAATAAAAGAAAAATTTAATAGTGTTTGACAATGTATGAAAAATATTCGTGCCAAAAGCCTCACCGTTCACTTGTCTCGCCGTTCTCGTATGGAGTCCTGCCAACACATTCTCCATAACCTTTTCATTGCGCCACGATGTACATTCCTGCAGCATCTCAAGAGTGATAATGAATGCTTTCTTGGTGTTTGCTAAAGGACATTCTGGTGCACTGGTTATTCGATAAATTCCACAGGTTGTCTCACTTGATACAGATTGTTCTGTATATATTTGTATGTTCTGTTTTATTAATTCTTTTGTATCTTATGTTATTGTATTATTTTGTTATTGTGTTACTACATTATTTACATTTGTTATGTTATTTATATTGTATATTGTGCTAACTATTTATTCTATTATAAGTTATTTGTAATGAAATTGTTTATGATAGAGCTGTGAATATACACAGATATTTGTAGTAGGTTAATCCTGTAAACAAATTACTAATAAAATCGAAATGGAAAATTGCATTGAAATTATTCGATAAGTAACTAGTACACCAGAATCGTCTCCTGAATTATTTCAGTAGTATACCTTTGGGTTCCGGCTCTCACACGCAACCAATATTTATAAATGAGGGCTGAAAAGAAAGAGAATTTCAAGGAGACTTGACGAATTCCACTTTGACTTTAAAAATATGAATGATTTCTTAAAAAAAAAACGCATCGAAATATTCATGTAAAATGCAACCCGCATCACATGTCAACATATATCGGCAAATAACTCATTAACAAAGCATTTTAGAGCCTTAAAATGTAAAACTGAGGCCAAAGGCCTCAAAGAAACGTTTCTCACACCACAATCTATAAGATGAGATATTCTCCGATCCATTCAATTAACTTTTCGGTTCCATGCTTCAATACTGTCAAGGCCACCTCAATATTTCAGCCCTTCCTGCTGGTAGCAATTTTTGGGGCGACAGGCTTAGAAGGCTTAGACTCGACAATCTTTATTTACGCTTTCTGTTAACATCGTATTGAAATGGAAGATTGAAATATTTCTTCAAATGTTGTTGTTAAAGAAGTATGACTTGTTCCAAGAACATCTTTCTATAATGTTGAATAAACTTTAATTGAAAATTTGTTTCAAACATCAATTGCATTGTTATTTTGTTTGATATTCTGTAAGTACATTAGCAGTAAGTACATAGTTCCTCTCCTTTATGGAAAGGATAGACAAATGGATAGGGAAAGGGTGGGATTTAACATGCGAGAGTTCTCGCACGGGTACGCTAGTGTTCTTTATTAATGATGAGTACAAGATGAGTGCAAGTCTCACACGTAACATGTGATATCTTCTTAATTTATATACAGAGTGCACAGAAACCGAGAACTATGTAGTGTGGAGGTTCGTTTCTTTCTTGTTTGTTGTTGCGTGATTTCGAAGACATTGCGAATGCATCCATGCGAATGTTCGTCGAAAATGTGACAAATTTTCGATGAAGTGCTATCATTGCTATTTATTGCGATGACCGGCCGGAACAGTAGAATTCGCAAAATGTAAACTATGTATTTTATCTTCAAGGCCGGTTGATTGCCTTTTCTTGGCTTAGCCGTCCAGAACGTAAATGTTAACTGTGAGTTCTATGAAACGTTTTGTTTTCAATTCTTTGCCTTAACAGACCGGAACTAAAATGTTCATTGTACTGTATGTTGTAATTGTTTGCTATGAAAAATGGTAATATATAGTTTTATTTGCTTCCTTATTGTTAGTAAATATTTTTTCGTTTAATTTAGTGATTTAATACCCGAATTATTGTCCAAAGGTAGGTTTTTAAATTTTCCGACTAATTTGGGTGATTTTTTTGAAATTTCTTCTTCATTTGATTTAGCTACATTGTCTGCCTTGATTGGCCGATCAGATTTTAATTGGAAGAGAATCAGGTAAAGCTGGTTTTATCCCAAAGCTCTGGTTATTTGGTTACATTTTACTAGTAAATGAATATAACGTACCAGAAGAATGAAATTATATACTTAATGATTCAATAAATAAATACAATTAATTTTATTTTAAATAATTTATACGGACGTCAGATTTCCAGGAGAGTTTCTTCTTAACTGTCGTGTAATAATTTTTAATCATTATACTCGTGTCCATTGGGCGGCTGACCTATCGAGAATGAGAAGTCACCCAATCGTTCAGTGAGCGCGTGGTCCGAGTCACTAGGGCTGGCCACAAGTGGTGAGCGCTGGCCAATCCTGTGGCTTGTGGCCTGTCACGGTGATAGAAGGGACTGAATATGTGGGCCTATGATTTAAAACGTATGGGAAACAGGCTCCATAGCGTATGGACGCGACTAGTGGTCGGTCTGTGGCCGCCACTAATTGTCGAGGGGGCGCCCGGCTTTCGCTATTATTAGATGTGTCTGGAAACACAAATTCGATGCTGCTCGTGTTCTAAATACAAATGATACTCATGACGAGATCTTTCAAATATTTGTGATGCCAACAATACCGCACCAATGAAACAACATAAGTAGTATGTTATCTTTACCATGACTTCAGTAATGAACTACTTTAGTAAGTAATTGCTTGACACTAACAAATTGCTTGCTCCAGAATCATTGTTTTGCGAAGGCCTCTGAAGAAGAGTTTCGGTTACAATACGACTTGAAAATATTTTTATCAGCCCAGACATCCAAAACCTACAATTTAAGGGGAATTACTTGAAAGTTCAAGTCAGACGTAATTGCATAGCTTTATTCATACGAAATTATTATAATGATACTGGCAAATACTTTATAACACAAATAATGTGCGATGTGAGGAAGAAGTGAGATGATCATTACACTTTTATATTCTCAAGAGCTAATACTAAATTCTCTTCTCATGCTAGCTTTAAATTTTGTTTTGAAGCAGGTCGTTACTACGCTACTGATGAGGTCGTAAAAATTATAAATAGTTTACGCAGAGGAACCCAATCTGACGGAGAACGAGATTAGAGGTATCAAGTTCACATTCTGTAAGGCAGGCGACAGGAAACAAAATTCGAGAAACCCAGGATATAAGAGTTATTTAAGTTTTCAGAGAACGACATATCTACAATCTCGAGTTTTCAAAGAACAAGATATCTAGAATCACTAGTATTCAAAGAATCAGATTCTAGAAACACGAGTTTTCGAGGAACTAGATAACTTGAATCACTAGAATTCTAAGAGAGAGGTATCTAGAATTTCGAGTTTTCGAAGAAACACATAGGACCGAATTATCCAATGTCGAACGATATTCAAATTCGTGATATCCAGGTTTTCATTATCAAGAACCGAGACACCGAGGCCTTTTCTACTCTTTCATCATTTTCTAAAATGTAGGCATTCCACATTACTCTCAGACTCACTCCAACCCGCATTCCTGCGCCTGTCTCTGCCTTTCTCCCTCACGTGAACTCCCCCAGGCGTTCCGCCGCCCCGCGCCGCCCGCGCCTTTCCGCCGCTGGTCCGCCTCATTAGCGCGCAGATTACAATCGCAGATACATCACGGATTGCGCGCATAAAAGCCCGCGTCGGGCGCGCGGAGGTGTTTGCCCAGGAGCCGCGTTTTAGGGGCGCGTTCGCGGCTTTTGTGGCGGCAGCGGCGGAACAAAGAAGCGGCCGGCCGCCCCGCGCTGTGTCTTATCTCCGTAATAAAAGCGCGGGCGAGCGCGCCCGCGCTCCCGAAACGCGCAGGTCCGCGCGGGGGAGAGGTGGGAGAGGAGCGGTCACTGGTTGGTTGGGAGCGAGATGGCAGATGGCGACATCGGAGTTGTGAAGTTGTTTCGGGAGGAGATTTTAACTGTGGAATTCTTGCGGTGGTGGTGTTGATGTTGGTAGTATTTGTTTTCCTTGAGGGAGTAGGCGTTGGAGGGTGTTGGAGAGATCGTTTCGGTTATGTGTAAAGGTGAAGTAAAAAGAGAAGGATGAAGAGAAAAATATAACGAAATAAAATTGATTGAATGTATTAGTGAATACGTTTAAATCCAAGTAGTGAGATGGACAACTTTGAAAAACTGCACGTATCAGTATACAATGCAATGTTTGTTACTCAGAAAATACAGCGCCCCAGGAAGTATTTTCCCAATGGCTGCTGGTGAGAGTGCTAGCAACAGAAATTGTGTTGGTAGTCCGAGCTGCAGCTTGTAACAAAAGTAAACGTAAACACCGTGTTCACCAGAATCATGAAAGATGCTACAATTGGTACCCGCTTCACTTGATTCCCAGTGATCTGGTTACTACCAAAGTAAATGCAATTTTTAATAGGAGGCCCTGACTCGGCTCAATGTGGAGAGGCTTTCCTGGCACAGTACGCATATTTCATACGCTTCCAAGTTTTTGAATTTGTTTTTGCATTTAGAGGTTTTGTCCCATAAAGGGCGACTGACCTCGGCGCTGTTCAGTGGCGGATCCAGGCTCCCCCGAAAGGCCTGGAGTTTTCGTTTACTTTTCTTTATTTACCAAAGTTGATTTAAATATTTATGTTCTAATTGTGTAATTATTTAAACAATAATATTGCATAGTATATCTGCAATTATAAATTATATACAATACAACAAATATGATTATTATTTAACAAAAATCTACCATGGGGAGGCCATGCGCAAAGAATGATCGGCTGGACCCGCCCCTGGCGCCGCCTTTCGATTCCGAGGCTCCTAGTCGGTCACCCAACCAGAAACCCGTGATGTTTCGAATTCGCGTAACCTTGGTGACTTCGGCTAGCGACGAATTCGGCTAGAGACGCCGATTTTGCGGTTGTGGCCGTTCAGTAGAACCGTCCCAGCATTCGTCTGGATGACCGACGGAAGTCACGAAAACCTCGGTCAGGATGGCTAGCACAGGGATTGAACCTGGGCCTCCCAAATGCGAAGTTAACGCGGTGCGCCCTGAGCCACATTGCTTGGTATGTTTACAAGTAGAGACTACTAAATGTTGAAAGCTAAATGGTAATGATTTGGCTCTCAGTAACCATGACATTCACAACGATGGCATTGCTATTCCACTGTCGTACGATGTGTTGAAATTCCAGCTGCAAAGTAGATTATTTCTCACGAGACAATGGCAGGGTGGCTGAGGAGACGCTTGTGATTGCTGTTTCAACAGCGGTGGGTACGAATGTGGCAACGTGAGGTGAAGCCGCGGATCGAAGGGAGGCCAAAGTTTAAAAGGCAGCTGTCGCGACAGACGGGAAATCGAAATCCCGAGGCTCGTTATGTGTCCGTTAAGTTCCCGTGTTGTTGCAAATTGTCGGACGCTATTGGGCGGGCCAACTGAGAAGTTACATGCAATTACGGCATGAGTCTTATTGGAGATATAGATAAATCTTTTTGATGATGAGAATATACCACTGAAGAAAAGTTTGAGAACAATTTTTTTATCGCGTTAATGAAATTTCTACTCTAAATGATGAAGTAATTGGAGTTGTAATATCACATTTTTATCTGAGGATATAATAAGGTAATAACCATATTCAACGAATGTTTGCAATGACTAAACACACTCCATGTACTCGTAAGGTTTCTGTTGCTTGGAAAATTAACATGGACTATGAATGTGCTTTGTAGCGATCTCTCATATCTACAGTAATTACTTACAAAGAGACACACGACAAACTAATATACTATGAAAAAATAATCACGTGAAAAAGTAGAAAACGCAATGAGATTGACGTTTTTATTTTCAGAACTTGCCACTGGCTGCAAGTCAATCAGATGTTTGAAATACACAATCAGACAGCATTTAAGTTGTTTTATATATTTTTATGCAAACAGAAGGCTGAAAAATGAATGTGTATTTCTCGTTTGACTATCAAATTGCAATTACTGCGAATCCTAAACATTTAATTTAATTCAAAATAATGAAGTGATATACCTTGTAATGTTGTGTCCATGTTGATATTTCGAACATTTAATATGATAAAAATTATGAATTTCTGGATATAACGAAGAAAACTATCACCACACCTTTAAAACTAGAGTGTGGTGTAAAAAAAACCAGCTTTGTTGAGAAGTATTGGGTGGCAAGACCTTGATTTTTTCAAGCCCTTCTCATTTTTACATGATTATTTTGAGAAAAATCGATATAAATATATAGATTTAAGTTCGCTCTGAATATTTACGGATGATAATGATTAATATTCACATATATGTCTGGGGTAAATGGAAATAGCCAGTTAAAATTAAATTTTATTAGATAATAAATATTTGTGTTGCCTACCACGCCACAACCGCAACCTCCTATGTCATAAAAGCAGCGTCGTAATCATCATCATCATCATCATCATGATTTTATAGTCGACCAATAAAAGGAAATACTACTTCTCATATTGGTCGAAAACATTCTGCTACTGATATGGTAGTACGAATAGAAGAAGAACGATTCGGTTAAACACGTAGTTGCAAGCGTTTATTGTGAAAGGTTGTGCTTAGATAAAAGTACTTGCAAAATCGAAAACGCAAGAACAGCTACGTGTACACGTGCTGTTATAATTAGATATCTCCTGACAAATAGAGTCTGCCCAATGAAAGTAAGTATTTCGTAATCGATATTTGAAGGTACGACACTCACATTTACGCAAAGCAGCTTTAAACGCTAAACGCATACTTGCACCCAAACACTCCATTGTAGAAACATGTTCCACCAGTAAGTCTGCCATTTGGACCCACTGAATGAATCGCAGTGGTGTTTCATCGTGGCACTGGACTCCTCACTGATGCGAGGATATCTGTACCGTAGTCGCTCGTAAAACGGGTCTTCCGCCCTCCCTCTCCTCCGCTCCTTTTCACCCCGGCGACGACGGCTCGGTCGCCTCCCTCGACGCCGTCACTCGTCGCGACCCCACTTTCCAAATTGCGCCGGGCGTTTGTCGGCGCGCCCTTCATTTTGCTCTGAAACAACCGACGCGTTTGCTCTGCATTTGCCGTCACTTTTTACTATTTTCCTTTTCGTTTTCCGCATGTGCTGCCGTCACCGCCGCCGCCGCCGCTGCTACTACCATCACCGCCACTGCCGCTACCGTCGTCGTCGTCGACGACGCCGACACCGCCACAGCTACCGCCACCGCCACCGCCACCACTACCGTCACCGCCACCATCACCACCACCGCCATCGGCGCTACCGTTCGCCGCCGCCACCGCCAGCGCCGCCACCGCCACCGCCACCGCTGCCACCGCTGTCGCCACCCCCACCGCCACCGTCGTCACCGCCGTCACCACCGCTACCGCCGTCACCGCCGTCGCCACCGCTGCCACCGCCGCCGCCGCGGTCGCACGCGTGTATCGCATTTGCCCCGGCGCTTTATAGTTTCCTTAAACGATGCAATTAAAAGCCGCAGATGACGCCTTTACCGCCGTTCCGCCCTCTGATTTTGGCTCCTCGGCTTTGGTGCTCCCTCAGCCTACGGCCACGGCGCGGGACTGCTGTTTGTGAGCTCTCGGTCAATACTTCAAAGAGCGGCTGGCGACGAGTAGGACAGTTCCTCTATATAAAATAGGGGTTCTCGAAAGGTTTTTTGAACAACGGGTTTTTTTGACCTGATAATTATTCACGATAGTTTCTCTTCGCAATAAATACAATTCCATGAACGTGTGTTTTGTTGCATTTACTACCCTTATGACTTTTTTGGTGTTCTTCTTCGCGAAAGCTATTGGGAATGAATTTCTGTTTCCGCTTCAACTTAATAAGCGAATAATGAATAAGTGAATTTGTGATATATTGATAATGGTGAATAATTCATGGATTAGTAAAATAGTTATTAGTTAGTAGTGAGAATCTGTTGTATTGTATAAAATAACATGGTACTCACTTTCATTTTATGAAGAACTGATATGTTTAATAATAATGTTTCGACGACGATGATGAGGGCAAGAAATATAACCATGCCAAATGGTAACGGTAAAACTTTGATTAAAATTTGAAATTGAAGTGTCTCTTCCAATTATTTATAAAGAAGATCTGTAAAGAAAGTTTATTCTGCATGGAGTCATTTGGATGTTTCATTGTTTAATAATGAAAATGTGTGTAGCATTCTGAGCTAATTGCTGTCATAAATATGCTTACATTTCTATCAGAAAGTTTATAATGCTCTTATGCACAGTCTCATACATTTCAAGTATTTGTGTTGTATTTCATTTGTCTGATAACAGGATTCAACGGAATTGAAAACAAACTGAATTCCGACGAAATTACTCGGCGATCTTTCATCTCAACATTATTCATCACTAAATAAACACTCGTAAATATGAGAACGTGCAGCGGTATGCATATCTCAAATAAACAAATTTCACATTATGCACTAATGTCCCTTTTATCAATTGCTTTTATCTAAACTACGATTGCGTTCTAATCTTTTAGTATAACATTTTTATACATAGCTCTTATAGCTATATAGCTCTTAGATGCAATAAATGGATCTAAGAGACTCGGGAGAGAATTTAAACTATAATAGTTTTATATACTATAATAGTTTTATATATTTATTTTACATTTAACGGCGCAAACCATTTCATAAACATTTATTTTCCTAGTGCATCTTCAATGTATCATTTTCCCCAGAAATTGGTAGGCAACTCATTGCCTGTTCGGGAGATACACAAAATATTTTTTCAATGCTTTACCTGCGAAACACAAATGCATGACGCGTTGCCTATGAATCAGGGACTAGTGCCACACACGTAATTTAGTTGAATGAAAATTCCCATCATATATTTATTGCCAAAAGGGAACACTCCTTCATGGCCTGGTTGTTCGAAACATTCCTTCAAAGACAGCATGAATCACAGAAAATTCTATTATTGGATCTCACCACGGATCTTCGTCGCCCTTTGATTAAAGATTTACATATTTGTGGGAGAGGATTTCCAGTAGTTTCTGTCGTTGGCTTCAGTAAGTCCTGCCATTAATGAATAAGAAAGAGCATGAGAAGAGAGAAAATGATATTTCAAGAAGATAGATGTGGAAGAAGGAAGAACAAATAAGAGATATTTACAAGGCGAGAGAGGGAAGGGCAAGTTTAGAGAAGGCATTAAGAAAAATAGAGAATAAATAGAGACCACATGCCGTTGGTGAATTATTAAGGAGGGAAAAATATAAAGTAGTAAAGGAAGAAGGGGGAAGATAAATTTGAAAACTGAAAAGATACATTGGGGTTGAGGGAAAAGTATTATAATTGTAAGATGAGGAAGAAAGAGCGGTAAGAAATAAAAAAAAGGGGAAACCCAGAAGAGAAACAGTTTGAGATGTGCAAGATGAGGGGATAAAGAAAGAGGAGAGAACAAAAGGGCGTGGTCGAAGTCACGCCGCGGGGCCAATGGCAGTGCAGGTGCCAGGCAGCGTTCAGGCATTGAATGTGGAGGACATGCGAGGGCAGAATGCTTCAGCCCTAGACACGCTGCTCGCGCAAGGTAAACGCACGCGCCTTGCAAGCCATAATAAGTAGCTATTAATACCCCTTTCCTCCTTCTCATACCACCATCCCACCTCTTGCCCTGTTCATCTCTTAGCATCTTCATCTCGTTTCACTGCTCTATTTACTAGTCGTCAAGTCCCTTCCTTTCTAAGTCTCCCATCCTTGCCAATTGTCCATCCCGTTTATCTACATCTGTATCTGCCTTATTTTGCTCCGTCTCTGGTTTATCCTTTCCTGTCTCGTTCCTTCCCACTTTGCCTTTTTCTGTTAAACCTTTCTTTCTCTCTATTGTTTTCCACGTCGTCGAAATATTGCGAAAGAATAAGTGCAGTCTCCGCAGTCTTCAATAAATGAAAATAATTAATGAAACATGCACAAGCCTGCGATTTGGTTGACGACTTCGAAAGATATTGTGGGAAAGCATCTCAATGAGAAAAGAGTAAGAACCTTTAACAAAGTATTTAAAATATATGACTTTGCAACAAAAAATGCTTATCAAAGATAGTGATAAATAAAAATATGTAAAATATTAGTGCCAAAATAAAACAGAAACGTTTTCTTCTTTTATCTCATTTTACCTTAAGCAAAACGTTCGGCAGTAATGTTTTTCATTCAATTTCAATCATGGTCTATAAAGTTTTTAGTAAAGTGCTCTTTAGAGAACTAGTACACCTGTTATGGGGTTTGGAGCGATAGAAATAAAAGGGATATTTAACTTTATAATCGCTGCATCAAGGGGTTGGTTAAGGGGCTTTGTTTGTTTCGTGTGTTTTATCCCGTTTCGCTCCGTTTGCAGAATATTATCTTTCAGCGTAGTTTCAGTAATTTCTGCATTCGTTCGGAGATAATTGAAGTTGTAGGCATTAAATGCATTGTCACGTTTTGCTTAGGCTTTCACACAAAAAAGAGGTGACTGCTGTAGGCATAAATTTTCTAAATTATCGCTCTTGAATAAGCAAAATAAAAATTATTTACAACTTTGAAGTCACAATGATTTCTTATCTATGCTAATATCTTCATCTTAAGTCAATTTTTACAAAGATTTTCATTTAAACAGGGAGTTTAAATGCAATGATGTCTACCTAGGCTACCAACATTTATTATGATATTAACAAATATTAAGCATTATTTGTGAAAGACTATTATTGAAAATTAAAGTAGAATTTCTGTTTTCTGTAATTCAATTGTTTGTAATGACAAGATTTCAACTAACAAAATCGAAGAAAATAATTTTTTTAGAGTAACAAAATTTTATTTAACGTCTAATAAAAGAAGAACATACTCATTCTGCAATCTGTGAACAAATAACTAGGTAATGTAAAATATTTACTGTTGATAGAGAGTTGACTGAAAACAAGAGTTAATGAAATTTTGACATTAATTTTTTTGAATTGTCTGAAATGTTTATTGAAAACTTAAATTTCCAAAGGATTGAATTGTCAATAAAGTACCACCAACCGTCTTTATTCGCTAATATATTTATTATATTTTGTAAATAATTACGGAAGTTTAACCTTATTAGTGTGTGATGTTGCGCGAATGTTAATTCAATTTAGTTTTTCATAAGTTATCAAATGAGAAATAGAAGAATTATCATAATTTTTTGTCTTATCTCAATTGCTGCAAAATGCACCTACCCCCCAGAAAATTATGTCTTAAATGTTTCATGAAGACGACTTAGAAGTGAAGAGATGTAGGATTTTACCGCCGGGGTCGTTATATAGATCGCCTTCCGTACTAATAGGAAATGGTTCACTGGACAAATAGAACACGGCTTGTCAGTGCGAAAGACAAAATCCAATATAGAAGCATCATCACTTGAGACTTACTTACCTGAATAGGTGTTAAACCTTATATGCCCCACAATTTATTCAAGAATGCATCTCAAGGGTTTCTTTTACCAGGGAGAAGAACTAACGATATAGCAAATTTAAAATAAAACAATCTTTATTTACTTAATTTTGAATTTAAAGCAATTTCTGAGCAACAATGCTTTTATAGACAAATTCTAATATAATGTATCATTAATACGGAAAATTTAGGTAGATGAATTTTTTAATCCTGTAAATTGAGTGCAAGGAACGTATTAAATTACTTTTTTAACGAAGTATTTCGGTACTTAAGACAATCAGAAACAGGTGATATCCAGTATTTAACTTTTAAACAATCATTGGGGTAAGAAATAACCTAAAATAGATTGTCACATTATTATGGTGCTTACATTTTTTTACAAAATTTTACTGACGTAAGTATCTACAATATTCTTCTTTATGATGGTACTTACTTCTTACATAAAAAATAATTTTATTTGGTATATATTCTGAGAAACTACTCAAGTTAAAATAAACGATTTATATGAAAGTTACAGCTCATCGAAAGAATTAGTTACAAACTTTTGAATCGTTTTGCAGAGAAAAGTATATATTTATGTTTTCCAATATGAGGTGCAGACATGTCCAAAAACAGTAAAAATATTCATTGGGAAGATACTAGATTTGTAACGAAATAAATCGCGCTTTTTTCGCAATAGTTTCGCACGGTCCCATTTTCATTTTGAATTGAGTATCTTTATATCTCCGTCTCTGTCGTTTCGACCGTAAACACAGACGGTGGCGCGCTCCTGTAAATATCATTATCAACTTGGTCGAGCTATAACATCTAGTTAATTAGTAAATAAGTAAATCAAAATCAACAAAATAGGTAAAACACTAGTGGTGCTAAAACAGCAAGTTCCTTCTCCCACGCATTTTCACGCAAAATTACGCAAAAAATACTCAAATTTTCGAAAAATTGTACATGACCTCAATTAAAAATATATTTTTAAGAAACAGATTATATTAAGGGAAATAACTATCTTTAATTCTGTAGTTGTAGGAAGCCTCCGAAAAAGTGTTGAACTTTTGTAATTTACAAAAAATGAGAGTTTTAACGAACATGAGACCTACAACATTTTCTTAAACGTCCTTTACACTATCCAACAGAAAAAAAATCGAACAAAAACGGTGGAGCCTTTTTTTGAAAATTTAGAAAATGTTCCAGGGGCTTCATGTAAAATACCCCCAAAATTGAAACATCTGTTTCAAATTCTAGGGATCGCGACACCAAAAACGATTATGGAATATCAATTTTGGAGAATATCGGATGAACGGCTTAGCCTCTAGCGTTGTTCACAGACAGACGTTTTGCCGTCATTTGATTTTTCAATATCAAGGACCAACAAAATGTTGATTTTGGCTACACCAGGTGAAGTGGAATTTTTTCTTCTAAATTTAACAACTAGATTTATCAATGTTTTCGTTACCGTGGCCCTGTAATACGTTTTTCTGCCAATCATTCACAGTTTTTCAGGCAGCATTACATAACATTCCCTCTCTACTCCGTAGGGAGAAGGTAAAAACTTAAGTATGTACCATTGGCGTTAAGTGGTTCAAATGTTCTCGGACGACAAAAAGCGTTCGGGGTGAAATCCTTCGGGCTTTTTGTCGCCTCTCAATCATTAAAACCCTTACAACGTCCTTGGTGCTTAAAAAACTATTATTTTTAAATTTTAGAATTAGGTATCCAGGGAGTACGTATTCAAGTAAAACATCCTACATACTCATCCTCACACCCCGGTCACCCCACACATCGCCCTCCACTGCCCCGAGATGACGTCGCCACCGGAGCAACACTGGACCCTCTCTAAGGCGACCACCGGCGCACCCACGCCTTCCCGCAGCCTCCGACTCCCCCCCGCCGCCGCCGCCGTCGCCGCTGCCGTCATTAGGAGGTAAAAATACTCCCCGGCGAGCGCATCGACCGCCGGGGAGGTGCGGGGCCGCGCGGCGAGCCACGGCGCCCGCCACGGCGCCCCGCCGCGCCCCGCCGCGGGCGGCAGCAGAGGCCGCGCCGCGCGCACACTGGGCCCACGCAGCGCTCGGAAGGGCAGAGGGCGAATGCAAGTTGCAAACACTGCTAACGCTCCAGATTAGGCCTTTTCACTTGACAATCTTCAGATGAAGACAATGCTGTTATTACCTAACCTTTTCAGAGAATTACGCTCGAGATTAGGCCTTTTCACTTGACAATCTTCAGATGAAGACAATGCTGTTATTACCTAACCTTTTCAGAGAATTACGCTCGAGATTAGCCCTTTTCACTTGACATTCTTCAGATGAAGACAATGCTGTTATTACCTAACCTTTTCAGAGAAATACGCTCGAGATTAGCCCTTTTCACTTCACACTCTTCAGATGAAGACGATGCTGTTATTACCTAACTTTTTCAGAGAATTACTCTCGGTCTCCCCAAAACAAACCTGATTTACGCTCAGTTGCTCTAACTCAGTGGTGCCAAGGTCTTTTACTGCTGGCCGTGGCAGGAGTGGTGGCACCGTAGCTTGCCACGAGCTTCTCTGCGCAACTAGCGTCGGGAAAGGAAACTATTAGTAACCTCGCAGTTTTACAGTAGGAATAGCGTTGTCTCTGGTGGCCGTGTAATGAACTACGTGGAGGGGCGATTTCGTCGTGGCACTCGTGCCATGGACTTCCGCTAGTGATATCGACCTTGACAATACTGACCTAAAGTTTTCAGAGAAATACTCTCGCTTTCTCCCCAGAAAAACACGGGCCTCCTGATTTACGCTCAATGGCTCTAACAACAGAATTAAATGGTGAAAATGATTTTTTTGGTAATACTACAGCGCGCCAGGAAAGTCTCTCCGCAGTGGCCTTTGGCCAAACTGGCAAAATTTAGTGATTTAACCCAGTTGCAACCATTTGAAGTATTACACCAATATTGATAATGAAGAAATTTTCGTTACATTTAAAGAAAATGTGATAATCAAAGGCAATCTACTGACGAAAAAATCTCCATTGACCACAATTTTGACAAGAAATATGGAGATTAACTATTGTTGAAAAGTCACTTGAAAATGCGCCCACGGCGGAATACGCATATCTTGAACGGCGTGTGCATACCTTGAACAACTGGAGCCTGAGTTCGGTTCGAGGCCAATCCATGAGGAATCTTTATGATCAAATCGAGCTCTCGGCAGGTCTATTGGGGATACTCCAATATTGCCTTCTTCTCATTCCAATATATTTCCAACATCATTTACTACCGCGGCATTATATATATCAGCTATTATTATATCATAATTTATAGGCCTCAACGACCTTATCTACTGAAAGGTTCCTAGATCCTAAAGAAGAAAATAAAATTGACGAGGAGTCTTGGCGAGGAGGCTTTCGTCATAGTGACCCACTGTGCTACATCGAACCAGTTACGTGGGGGCGATGAAGTGAGGGAGGCGCTGCAGCTGATAGGGTGAAGAAGCGGGAAGATAAACCATATCATTGCGTTTGCGTGATTTTTAGCCATTGGTTACTTTTTAGTATCTAGGTTTCTGTCCGATTTCTAATGTCAATTGGTCAGCAAGAGATACGTTGCAGCGTAAAATGTAAAATTTACTTCCAGAGACTAAATAAAACCGACATTGACGTAGATACACGACAATAAATATTATTTTACGCTTTTCTTACAAACGAAGAAGAAACTACGTTTGTTCGTTATATATTGTATATTATTTTGCACGGTTTCAATAAGCAACAATACGTTTGCTTAGTAAACCTTTGTTATTACGTAATGAAATAAATATCAAAACTTTGTGCACGTCATCTGACCACTGCTGTGTATTCCTGTATTTTGATAATGCAACACGGGAAAGCAAATATTTAATGGCGACAGCCTCTTCTTTGGATCCTTGATGCCGAATGAGATCATCTGTGTCTTCAGCAGTGACGCATTGATCATGAAAATTTAGTCGACATCCGTGGTACGAGAACAGGAGAAGAAATACAATCCAATTTGGATGATTGTGACTCCAATTCCATCCAATGAGGATGATTGTGACTCCTGATAATGAAACAAAATTATATGAACCATAGAAATCACAGCGAACGGCGCGGAAAATATATAGAAAATGACACGAAATAAGCAACAATAAATAAAGTCGAACATATACCAAAGATGAAAAGCAGAATGTAAAGAGAGTGAAACTACTGCATAGGTGGAAGTTAGTGAACGGTCGTCGATTACGGGGAGAGACGGGAAGAATGGGAATATATTGTTGAGAAGCTAAGCAAGGAGAAGAGTGTTTTGCTGAGCTGATGGGCTGATGGATATGAAGCGGTCACCAATATACTGTAAGGTGAAAGGAGCATAGGAACGTAAGCAAGGATACGAGAGATAGCAATGGAACAGGCATGAGGTTATCTCGGTGGCTGGCGAGGTGGACTTGAGCGAGGTGGACTTGAGCGAGGTGGACTTGAGCGAGGTGGACTTGAGCGAGGTGGACTTGAGCGAGGTGGACTTGAGCGAGGTGGCTGGAGAGGTGGTCTTGAAAGAGCGACAGGGCGAAGTTCGATGCAAAGGCAGGAACAGCAAATGTGGATTTCCCGCAGATATAGTTATATGAAAAACTATGAGGATTGTGGTGGAGCGGGCTCGAAGGTTAGTTAGTTAATGCCTTACTTTGCGTGGCAAAACTCGGGCCATTAGGCCCGCTCTTCCGTCTGACCACGCAAATTTCACTACGCTCCTTTCATCGCCTAGCGAAGAAAGAAGGTATTATCTCGGGGGACGAAACAGGCGATTTGAATTTAGCTCAGAGGCTTCATTTAGGCTTGAGTATCTTTTTACATGCAATAAATCTACTACATGGAACAGCCGGCTTTACTTTCCCGCCCAAGAAAGGCGTACGAAGGTTTTTTTCGCCCTTAAAAATCCACAGCTTCGATCGGTTTTGAACCCGCAATCTTGGGTACAATAATACGATATTCTGACCGTTATACCATTCGAGGTTTCTTAAAAGTTTAGTGCTGCAGCGGTTAATTATCAAGCGAATGTCTATACCTCATAACCTTACCTATAATGGATGAAATATTTCAAGCATGCGAGATTATGATGACATGGAACGAATAATGTGACACTGACTAAATGAGAGGCAGAAAAAAACGGAAAACCCTGAGAAAAATGGCTGAAAACCCACTTTATCAACTACAAATTATTCATGCATTGTCCGTAATTTTACACCCGGTCCCCATGGTGTGAGGTGAGTAGACTGACCACTTCACCACTAGTCGCTCAAAAGTGTGGCTGACAGTGAGAATAAAAGTGAGTAATAGTGACGGGGAAGAGCTAGTGGACGAGCATAGAGACACCCAGGTAGATGAGAAGGCGGACGAGGTAAATGAGCGTAGCTTCAGGCGCGGGGATCAAACAGATGACAGAACAGGTTATTGCTTGGAGATAGTTGCGTCAGGATTGCTTGGGAAAGCACGGGGCACCAGTATTTTTGGACACATAGCTAAACAGTATGGATAAATGGAAAACGTGTATAATACACTGTGGCATCTGTGGCCGATGCTACGAACAACACTTCGAGCGCTGCCTGCCACGCCGGTAGATCGGCGCGACGCTACAAGGAGCGCTAGGAGCAACGCCGGTTGCCGCCGGCGATAAGCGGCCGGGTTACGCCCGACCGCGCACGGCGAACGGCGGGACTATCCCTGCGGAGCAAAAGAGGGGCCGATGGCGCTCTCCCCTTCCCAGCGGCGCTATATAAGCGGGGGGCCGCGCCACAGCAGCAGTTCCAGTCGGAGTTCGAGCTCGAGTGGGAGTTGGAGTCAGTACGCGGCAACGAGGCAGTATGCAGCAACGAAGCAGTACGCAGCAACGAAGCAGTACGCAGCAAGTCAGCACTCAGTAGTCAGTGCGCAGCCGTGGAGCCAGCCACGACGCAATACGCCGCAGTGGAGCCAGCAGTCGACTCAGTAGTCGAGTCGAGTCCAGCCAGCAGTAGACTCCGTAGTCGAGTCAAAGAGGCAACAGCCAACGATCGGCAGTCGCGATCGGCAGAGCTTGGGAGTAGGAATTAGGAGTTCGTACAGAAGTATCACGTTATACCATTTACCAGGAAGAAACCCTGGCTTTGTATTTTGTATTTTGATTATGGATTTTTGAAATAAAATTGTTGTTATAACTTGAACTAATTGATTTCCTTAGTTAGGATACAACATACACGTATTTAATTAAGTAGAAATATTTTAATAATGGTCACGCAAAGAAAGTAGATAATTATTATGCGAAGGAAGTCGACTGTATTTTGGTGTCAAGTGCGAAAGAAATTTGGCGATGGCTGAATACAAGTAAATTTAATGTTCATCGCAGAGGATGAAGACCAAAATGTTGTCGGCGACGTGAAAATTCGTGAGTCGAATTGGGCGTATCAAATTGATGACATTTTTGCTTAGCAAAGCTAATTTAGTCGCATACACAAGAACAATGTTTTTAATCACAACCCATTATTCACTGCAATGTACGCCCAAAAATCCTTGCCCATGTGCTGTCTCGGTGGTATAACTCCACCAAGTGAAGAATGAAGGATGCGATTTCGGCGCGTCGTGGAACTAACAGTGTAAACATGGGTCTGTACAGTCAGTTTAGCTAACAAAAGTCGGCAGGAGATTAAAGCGAGTTCAGAGACTACATCTTCGGAATCATCATGGCCTCCTTCATAGAGGTTGTGAATCAGATGATAAAATATAACTTCAGAGACACATCATACAAGATTTGCACTGACTGTTTTATTTTTGTCCCTTTAAGTTGCTTTTTTTACTTTTCAACGTTCTAGAACAAGACTGTAATAAAAAGTTCTATTTATATTGAAATTTTAATACTTATTCATTTAATTTAAACATTTTGTATTCTTCTTCATTAATCTTTTTTATACGCTTTATGCGGTTTGTTATGTATGCAATAAAGTACCAAAACATTAACTTTACTGTCATAAGTCTCTATAATATTCTTCATTATGGTGATAGTTACTTCTTACATAAAAACGAATTTTATTTGGTATATATTCTGAGAAACTACTTAAATTAAAATAAACGATTTATATGAATGTCACTGTTCATCGAAAGAATAAGTTTCAAAATTTTGAATCGTTTTGAAGAAAATATATTATTTCTTCCAATATAGGTGCAGACATGTCCAAATATGGTTAAAATATTAATTGGGAAGATACTATATTTGCAACGAAATAAATCGCGCTTTTCTCGCAATAGTTTGGCACGGTGCCATTTTAATTTTGAATTGAGTATCCTTATATCTCCGTCTCTGTCGTTTCTGTTGTAAACACAAGACGGTGGCGCGCTCCTGTAAACATCGTTTTCAACTTGGTCGAGATATACGCGGTGGAGGTGTGGGCCGCGGGGTGCAGGAACGTACTACGGTGGCGACAGGCACAGACGCAGGAAAGTGTCAGGGAAGAACATATGCGTCCATGCGACGGGATTGATGAGAGTATGTAGAAGATAAATAAGGGGATGTGATAGAAGTCGATCAACGGTTGAAGATTGATTGATTGATTGATTGATTGATTGATTGATTGATTTTTAGTTCCGGGCCCTTCCATTTTAGATTACCGGACCTTCGACTACTAAGGTCATTAGTTTCGTAAGTATCGTGAATGTTTTTTCATCGGGAGGTTACGGTGCTCTTCCCCTGCTGTCTGGCGAGATCTACGCCGACTTATGTCGGCATATGGAGAGTTTCCCCAACCAGGTATCTCCACCAGAGAGGACTTCCCAGCCGAGACAGGCTCTAATCTCCCCCACGTGTGTAGAGCATGTGAATGTGTGTTGGTAAGGAGTGAGTAAAGAACAAGGAATAGGGAGGAAAGATCGTACGCAATCAGTGACCCATTTGTTAGGGTACTGCTCCGGCATTCACCTGGTGTTGATCGGACAAACCGCGGAAAACTATCGATCAGAGCAGCTGGCCGCTAGAATTCTCCTCCAGACAGTGACTGAATTCGACTTAGCTGATAAGCTAGTCTCGAAAATCGTGCTGCCGTCGGGACTCGAACTTAAGACATCTCGGTCAGGCGCACTGCAGTGACATCAATTGATTCACTGAGACACCTCCCGATGGGTGAACTGAGTCACTTTTGAAGATGGGTGAATCAGTTGTGATGAAGGGATGGACTGGTGGGTTACAAAAGATTAGACGGAAGGATAGACATGATGAGTGCGCGGTATGGAGCGGCGTGGTAGGCTCGAAGGTGGATTCAAGATCAGGCAGCAGGTTAGATGGGGCGTTGTACTTGGGAAATGAATAAATGAATGAATGAGTGAAGAGAACGCGAATGACAGGAGAGGGGATTACCTGAAGTGGCGATGTTTACGCAGGATAGACGAGTATGTGGAGGCGAAGACGGACTCGATAGAGGGGACTGATCGGAGGGAACTTACCGGAGGGGAATGATCGGAGGGGACTGATCGGAGGGGCCTGATTGAAGGGGACTGTTCGGAGGGACGAACAAGGTGGATTTGCGGGATAGATCTGCGTTGTGACCGGAGGCTGGTAAGGGGTTAGGTAAGGCGGGTTTAGGTTGCTATGAGGAGATGGCGGGGGTGCTGTGACGGCGGGGCGGGGCCTGGCGTGCGGGAAGGGGGCGGGGTCAAGGAGCCGGGGCGCAGGCGGGCGAGCGGGCGCTGCGGTTCGCAGGGTGATCGCGCCCGCGCGCGAGCCATTACGCGCGTTTATCGTCTCATTACCCGCCTCCTGCGCCCTCGGCCAGCTGGAGGGCCCCGTGCCCCGCGGGGCCCAATTAGCGAGCGCTCCCCTTCCCCCTGCACCCCCCGCCGCGGCTGCTGCCTGCTCCCCGCCTCACACCGTCCCGCTCTCACCCGCCACGCCTCGCCACGCCTTGCTAACCGCCACCCGCTGCCCAGCTCGCTCCCCACTCCGTGAGCCTACTGCTTGCCACTCGCCTCGTGTCCCAGTTGATGTACGAATGAGGTGCTAACTCGCACGTGAGAGATGAGAATTTAGTGGACGAGGTTAAAGGGAAGGTCGCCTTCGGCTGAGTTTGTTTCTCAGCTTGATTTTCAGGATGGAGAATTAACTCAATTCAATTACAGATTCTCGAATAAGTCTCTCAAATTCGACAATGCAGTTTTGTATTTTGTTATAAAGACATGAAAACTGTGAAATGCTCAACTTTACCGATATGCTGTTGTATTAATTTCATATAACACGTTTAATTAATATATAATTATTTTTAAGAAAGTGTATTGAAAATTTCTTTCGGAACAGGACATTGTAAAAAATAAATTATAAAATTTATTTTTTCTTATTTGAACGGTTAATTAAATTATCTAGAAAGTTGATGACTTGCGAGACTTATCATGGTATTAGATCTATTTAAAAATCACCTTGAAATGTTCTTAGAAACCTCTCATGCGAAGACACGCCATCTTATAAATACATAATTTTGACAAAATTTGTCAGAGATGCTTCCTGATGCATGACACCGAGTTAATAAGACAGATTGTGACCATGTATATTCTGAATTTTTTATTAGAAATATCGACACCGTAATGATTCGTTTGATAATTGAACACTATTTTTTTAATGAGATGCCATTAAAAGAATTTCAAGTCACCATATGCAAGTAATTGCTCTCCTTTAAAACAATATATCGTGAATGCAAAGACCAGAAATTCCTCCAATAAGTCTGTATGAAGGGTATTACTGCAATAAACAAATAAGAAATAAAAAATTACTATATTCATTAAAATTCAGTTACGAGTAATTTTTAACATAGCACACAACGTTTACGAGAATACAAGAAATTATTACAAGTGGTCTATATGCTACCCCAAGTCTTACCTAGGTTGAGGAGAGAGAACATGAAGCGGGGGGAACAAATCCGTGGAGATTGTAGAGGGTAGTCGTACGGCAAATAACTAGAGAAAGAAGGTAATGGAGAAACGTGATGACAGCGTGAGTACAAAGAAAACGGATAGAAGTAAATGGGACGCGTCGAGAAGAGGTTGCGGATACGGGTTAAGAAGGGAGGAATGACGAAGATCTTATGGGTTTAAGAAAAGGGAGAAGGGAATGGGAAAGGATAATTTAAAATTTAAAATTAAATGTTAAAATTAAGGTGTGTCTGGGGCGAAGTGGAGGAGGTTTACTGGAGATATTTCGGAGAGACATACGCCAGATGGTGATGGTAGGGATGAATCATAAGATTTAGGGAAAAATGATAGGAGGATGGTCACAAGGGAGAGATGGGAAGACCAATGTAAACGTTGGGAAAGAAAGTGACAAGGAATTTATGTTGAAAATGGAGGATTGTTTTCAGTTTGGAATATTTACAAGGTTGCGCGTATAACGGAACATGTATAGTCATGAGACAATAATAGATACAACGAAGAGTGAGAAGAGTGTAGGTAATAATCAAGAGAAGGAAAGTTTGGAAGAAAAGATAAACGCTTGCAGTAGTGTAGTCACTGAGATGTACTCGTCTTCGAGAAGGTACGTATGAGGCGGAGCAGTAAGATGAAAGAAGAAATCAACTGACCTCAGATTGGTGCTCTGTGACTCTGACAGGGAGGATTCTCGACCCTAGATTTACAGTTACGTCGAATTCAGGTGCTGTCTGGAGAAGAAATCTACCGGTCGGACTTACACCCACTTGCACATATATGCACTTATATTACTCAGTAATTACACAAACACACGTCGGGAGCTTAGAACTCCCGACCGGAGGGAGATCTTGGAAGTGCTCCGCTGGTGCGAGATATCTGGAGGAAGAGCCACTCGCAAGCCGATATGTAGGACGCCCCGGATGTCATCATCGAGCTAGAGTCCCTAGATACAGAGAGTAGCGCATTCCATTGTTTCACCGATCCCGTCATTTTATGTCCAATTGTCAGGAGAAATGGAACTGAGTAGTATTCTGTGGGCTAACAACCATGAATCTATCCAAAACCAATATTAATATTCTTAAAAATCTCCACAATGTCACCAATTGTAATAATTTTTCTCCAGCTTCTAATTGTTGAACGACGGGGTTATCGGATGAGAGGATATTAAATGGCGTCGGTTGCGCTACTCTCTGCATGTAGGGACTCTACATCGAGCGAGAGAGGAACATCACATCTCCCGAAGAAACATTCACTACCCTAATGGTACTAATAACAACAGCGGTTCACGTGCCCGGAAACTTCAATTACTCGGGCCGGTGGGCCAAAGGTCAAGTAAAGATTTGTATAACTGGGGCATAGAGTAACTGGAGTTGGAAGCGGAATGCGATGAGAATCACAGAGAAATGGAGCAGGGCGAGATGGCTAGGCGATTATGAATTTTGGAGGAGGCATGCTACCAAAGGAATGATGCAAATAATGAAGGAATGTTAGGGAAGAATATTTTAATATTCTTTCCTAAAGGCAAAGGGGTGGTAAAGGTGATGGTATGTGTAGAAAAGGTGGGGCGACAATGAGTATGAGAGCAGTGTAAGGAAAACAATAAGAGTAGGAATGTTTGGAAGGAGGAGTTGCGTCCGAAAAAAATGACCTGAAGTGTCAGGAATGTGGTGTAGGAGGTGGAGAAGCGGCAGCGCGCCGAGGGAGCGGTTGGTTTCGGGGGAGGGTGGGTGAGAAAGGTGGTTGAATGGGGCCTGCGCGGGGGCGTGGCGGGGTGTGCGAAGCGGGGAAACGAAGGAAGAGAGACGGGTGAAGGCGAAAGGGGCGGGGCGGGGGAAGCGGGAAAACGCGGAAGACAGGAAGACCGAAAGCGAAAAGGGGTGGGACGAGCGAAACAGGGAAAGACAGGAAGAGAGAGGAACGAATATGAAAGTGCGGGGGGAAATATGCGGCGCGGGTGAAGCGGGGAAACACGGGAAGAGGAAAGGGCAAAGGCGAAAGGGGATATGGCAGGAGAAACAGGAAAAAGCGGAAAGAGGGACGAGGAGCGAAATGTGGCGGGATGGGCGAAGCGGGGAAACGCGGGAAGAAAGAGAGGCGAATGCGAAAGGGGCGGGGCGGGGCGGGGAGGGGCGGGGCGCGAGCGGGCCGCGCGTCGAGCGACGCCTCCCCGACCCCAAAGCGGGCGATGCGTGGCTGTTTACCGCGCGGCGCTGCGGCTAATGCGAACTTGATTGCGGCGCGCCCCGCCTCCACCCCCGCTCCAAGCCTCCAACATCCTCCCTCCCGCCCCCGCCCCTCTCTCTTCCGCCCCGCTCCGCCTGCCCGTCGCGACCTCCGCTGACATCGCTCCGGCCGCTCGTCCGTCTGCTCGCTGGGCCTCATCGTCCACCTTCCCGCCATTACCGCGCTCGCTTTTTGTCTCACCGCCTCCCGCGCAGGCGCAATCGTCACTTTGACCTTCCCCTTCCACGCAAGTCACTGAAGGCAGAACTCTCATAACTGACACTCCTACTTGTGTATCTATTATTCTTCTCAGTAATTACGGACTCGCTATTCAGTGTCGTGCTTGTCGCAATGATGTTCATCTTTCGTGTTGCTCCAACTGTTTTTAGTTATTTTTAGTCCTGCTATAACCACCTTTAGATCTATTATCTGCTGCACCAAACACTGCAGTTACTACAGTTACTTTCTGTTGCAAATTCTTTCAACAACTGTTATCATCACAGTCACCTCCAACATTACAAGCTGCTCATTATACATTCTATTCCCCAGAACCACACTTTGCAAATCTATTATTATCTATCCTCTCTGCCCAGGTCCTTTTACCATCTCCACCCCCACCCCTAGCCCCTCCAGTCCTTTCAAATGTGAGCAACCGATGCGTCGCTGTTAGCGCCGAACGCCCAATGTAGGACCAGTATCTCGGTAACGCATTGAGGACGGGTGGAGAGAGAAAACGAGGTTAATGGACTGCAAAATGGTAGACGATGTGCGTGAAAACAGGCCTGCACAACCCAGGACTTCAACTTCAATGGACAGAACATTGCTGTAAAAAGCGGAGTTACGTTTAGACACGACAAAAGAGAAAAAGTTGACTTTGTTACTGCTTCACTACAAACGAACGACTACTGGAAAAATTTGAGAGTAAAGTGCATGCCAGCATTCACTTTACGTAACTTTCTGTGTCTTGTGTATTATTTAGCATGCATATCATAACGCGATTTTTCGCAACGGTGATTTTTAAGGAAATCGATCATTTTATTGGTTCTATTCGTAAACTAATGTTTTGGAATACTTTTGTGATGTTCTTTCTCAGAGGTTGTTTTGAGTACGAAGGAGATTTTAAATAAATATAAATTTCAGTTTTCAGCAAGTGCAGAATAATCTATATTTTGGTAGTATTTAGCTTTACAGAGAAAATATCTTAATTGTTTATTTTTGATTGAAAAACACAAAATATCTCTTAAAATGTAGTCTTCATTCTCAAACAAGAGTACTACTACACAGTTAATACACGTCTCAGTGGGTAAGTTCTTGTTTTGAAGTACTTTATTAACGAGAAACTTGGGATATTATTAGAAGGAAAGCTGATGGCTGTGCTCTTTTTCAACATTTTTGGTACAATCAATTGAAAAACATTATTACAACATAGTATAAAAGTTAAATTACTGCAAATTCGATGCTGTTATTTTGCTTCCAAAACCATGAGTATGGATAAGTAATATTTTTTCTTGTAGAACAATAGAATTTACATTTACCTGTAGAATTTACATTTAATTTGATAATGTCAAACACTAGATGCATGTAAAAATTTACCTCTTCTTTTGGACTGTTCCGAATGTATTACATTTTAATGAAAACACTTTGTGACTAAATGTAAATATATGTGGTTAGGCGGGATAGCAGGCCTTACGGCCTGACCCTCGCCAGAAATGAAGATGTTATTGTTGTCATTATTAGTATTTCTTCTAATATTTTCAGGTTTCCATTTTACATAATTCAGGTTTCAGGGATTAGTTTACATATTTTTTTCTAACTTTTGAATACGCAAGATTTAAAGCATCTCTTCATTAATCCAGACTTTTAGACTTTTATTTTTATTCAATGCCATTTTACATTAATTTATATTTTATGCATTTTAAAGTAATTGACAAGCAATTCCACAAAATTAGTATTTGCAATCTGTTTAAAATTCAGCAATCCCTTTTCTTTATATTTAAACTTCTACATTTCTGTTGCTAAACAGTTAAATTTTAAGAAATAGCATGCATTTATAAGAAAAAATCTTATATATCTGCTTGAATTACACTAATTACACATTTGCTGTTTTTATGTTATTGATATAGAAATTTGATTAATTTATCATTTATGGCGTGCATATCTTAAATGTGATGTGGTTTCTTGGAACTTCAAAAAAAGAACCCTTTTTCAATCCGTCAAACAAAGCGGTTTTTCAGATTTTTCCTAATCGTGGTCCGACTGCGATGACTGGGCGATGAGGCGAATGTTCAAAATTCATTGCAATGATTTTGATGCAGGGCGAGGAACAAACAAATGTCACAGAGACCGCAATTAACTGAACGCGTTTCAACTGACTTGCAAACATGCGGGCTGAGGGAAGGGTGGGTCAGCAGAACATTATGGTGTTGGGCATTAATGAAGGTGATCATGTTTGTGAAGAAGGGAGGTGGAAAAGACCATCTGTAAACGTCATTAATAATTAACGACAAATCACACTTCAACCACTAGCGTTATGGAAAGCTGTTTGAAAAAAAATAGATATGTTTAATAATTGAGTGAGAGATCTTGGAAGAATATTTTTGAAATCATTTCTACTTATAGATTCTTCATAATATTACGTTCTCTAGTCCTATAAAAACTCCTCAGATGTCTAACAATATTATCACACCACTCTTATGTTTACAGCAAATTACTGTTCTGCAAAAATTTCATATAAAAGAAAGACATACATGTTCTCAACTGCCGTTGATCAATCAAAATGTCTATCTAAAGGCAAGACAGAAAGTGCCTTTTAATATTCTCGGGTTTTTATTATTATGATTGGAAATAATGATCATCATCATTAGTGAAAGGGTAATGGCATTAATGCTGCGATATGTGTTACCCGTGATGATTCAGCACTTTCTTTGGTGAGTACTGTAGTAGCATACAACCACACTACCTCCAAACAGCTGAACACGGTTCATTTTCTGCTGATCCAACAACTTTCGGTTCGACGAGAGTCGAAGAGTAAGACAACAGTGAAAATGTGAACGAGTAAGCTTGAAGAAATTTGTTATCAACACACAAGTCTTAGCTGACACAATGTATCAAATAGTACAAAAAAAATTGAAGAAAATGCAATGAGCATGAAGAGAAATATTTTCCTTCACCCTTTGCCTACTTTTTATCAGTATATGGTATGAAGAGTTCACTGAATACTGAAGAGTTAAGAGAAGTAGTGAGAAGTACTAAATACTGAAGTCAAAAGTACTGAAGTCAGAAGTACTGAAGTCAGAAGTACTGAAGTCAGAAGTACTGAAGTCAGAAGTACTGAAGTCAGAAGTACTGAAGTCAGAAGTACTGAAGTCAGAAGTACTGAAGTCAGAAGTACTGAAGTCAGAAGTACTGAAGTCAGAAGTACTGAAGTCAGAAGTACTGAAGTACTAAAGAGTTCAGAGAGTACTGAAGAGTTCAGAGAGTACTGAAGAGTTCAGAGAATACTGTTCGTTCAAGTTTCACTCGACTGGCAAGTTTTTTTTCTTAGGGCTGGTAAAAACCTTCACTTCTATCAATTAGTATCCTTGTAATCGGCATAGCTAACTAAAATTTTTATTACACTTCTTGGCGTTTCTTAAGCTTTTAAATTACCTTGTTTTGTACCCTAGATATACCGACTCGAAACTACGAAAATCTTAAAAAAATTAACATTTTATGTTTCGATCTAACGTTCAAACATCCTTTTTCCAGCTAGTAGACTTTCAAGAATTGTGCCGTCGAACGAGGATCCCTCTGTAGAGTATCTAGAAAACGTGAGCGAAGAGTGCATAAATAATCTCAACCCTAGGAAGTTTGAGGCTGTGGTTACAGACTCAACAACATACGCTAACGCATCCGACACGTAAATATCGGCACGCGCGCGAAACGAATGTGCTGCTCAACTTTGCAGACAGCGCATGTAGCAGCCCCAGCGGGATGTTCGCACACGAGGCGTGAGACAACTCCGACGGACGTGTTTGCACGGAAAGGACAGAAGCGGTGGTTGGCGGGCGGGGAGAGGGGATGGGCGGGTAGAGAATTTGGGGGTGGGGAATGGGAAGTGGTTGGGGAAGAGTGGGTCCGGAACGGTTGGGGAGAAGTAGGGAGCGCATGGAAAGCACTGACAGCGGGGAGCGGCGGATAGGGAGTGCATGGAAAGCGATGGGTGCGGAGAGGAGGACGGAGAGAGGAGAACGGGGAGAGGAGGATGGGGAGAGGAGGACGGGGAAAGAAGGACGAGGAGAGGAGAATGGGATGAGGAGGGCGGATAGAAAAGGGTGGGGAGAGAAAGGGAGAGAGCTGGCAGAAGTGAAGGGCGGAGAGCGAAGAAGGGATCGAAGAGCGGGGATTGAAGAGCGGGGATCGAAGGGTGGGGATCGAAGGGCGGGGAGCGAAGGACGAGAAGTAAAGAGAGAGGAGAGTAGGGTGGTCAGTGAAGAGAGGAGTGCGGGCGGGAAGTGGAAACGCGCGCCGCAGCCTGTGACAGCGGACGTGCTGCCCATAGCGGAGAAGGGAAGCGAAAGGGGAGTTCTAGGGAGGGGGAGAGCACTTCGCCAAACGCTGCCAACGCGCCCGATGCCGCGGCGTCGTTGGACCGCAAACAAACGAGCTGCGCTCCTGCACAGTGGGGCCAAATGACTCCGAATGAGGATACATGGGAACGAAAGCATCTATTCACGTTCCCCTAAGAAAAACTCACACTGCAAACTAATGAGAATCATCCTAATACACGTGCATTTGTTTACATCAGGTTTTTTTCTTAGGGTGAACGGATAATAAGTAATATTCGAGAACGAGGGATAGGCAAATGAAAAAAAAAGGAAGATAGAGAGACAAGTGATCGAATGGCAGTAGTGAGAGTTGACATACTCGTACTATAACAAATTACAGGTAAGTATGCAAAACAAAATCTTGCACAAAATCAGCGACAAACAAATCTTATAAATGACAATAGGCAAGTAATTACGCCATTCTCTTTCTGAAGGCGAGTAGGGTTTATGTACTTGCAGTCCTTTCTGCGAAGATACAGAATTACACATCCTTTTCTGAAGAACTAGTTTAACATTTACTGAGTTGGTCCGAATGCACAACTGTTTTACATGTAAGCTACTATAATAAGATAGCAACTTTTTTATGGGCATGCCTTGCTGTAAAAGATCCATGAGATGATTAGGCATGACGACGGTTTCGAATTGTTTCATTGTATGTAATACATCTTGACATACAGAACAGTATAAATGGTTTTAGAATAAGACGTGTTGCAATATTATTTTCAGAATTATGAGTGAATGTAATATTTCTGTAATTTTTGGTTACATAGACACACAAAAATTTGTAAGACCCAAAGGCATGACACATGTTTCTCTATGTATTTTGATTCTAAATTCGAAATTCGAAATTCAAAACCAAAACCAGAATTGCGCCAGCCTCCTTCAGTTTCTTTTAAATTGCGTAATTACACCGTTAAATTGTAAATTGTAAATGTTACGGTGTTTTTTCGCAATTTAAAAAAACCGGAAGGTGGTGGCGCAGTTCTGGCTTTGGTTTCAAATTTAGCGCTTCAACATACATAAAGACACGTGTGTCCAGACTTTGTGTCTGACAACTTTCGATTTCTATTGAGTATTACGATACAAGACACCAAAATCTTGTATTCACATGTGCTTTTCGCGATTTAGAAAACGGTAGGGTGGTGGCGCAATCATGGATTCGGGTTCAGCCCGTCGACATTATAGAGAAACATGTGTCACGTCTTTGGGTCTGAGAACTATTTTTTCTGTGTGACTGTAATATTTATGTTTGTAGTTTCAAAATCTTGAAAGGCAATATGTCAAACTGGAGAAATAAAATATTTTTTTAAATATTTACGTGAATTAATAGTGTACTGGTGAAATACAGAATTGTCACTTATTATTTTATTTTGTGAATGATCTACAAAAGTACAATAAAACACAACAGCATATGATATTCCTTTTGAGATATTTCATGCTTACATTTCGTTAAACTTTATTGTATTTTAGAGATGTTAATTTTGGAACATGAATGGCTGGCCGACATAACAATGTGAAGTTGTTAAAACGTACATATGGAAACTGTACGTCCATCTAAAAAATCCATTCTTGTTTGGCATAAAGAGAAATTCTAAATTTGAAACTTTCTCGTCAGAGTGTTGTTTCATTTGAAAACACAATCCTGCCATTATTCACAGCAATGTTATCCTCTCCAACAATACCATCATTTATTTTTAATATTACAGACTCGCAAATTCTGCCCGCAGCTAAGGGTAAATCTGTCAAAGGGAAAATTCTTCGAAGAAATGAAACCAGTCTCTAACCATAGGTAACTCAAACTTCACCCGGCCCCACAAAACTTGTGTTCTTTCACAACGCAAAAACCTGGTTTAAAAGTCGTGGACGCTCAGTTTCCGACTTATGCGCCATTATAATGTGTGTTGAAGTAAAGTCTTTTTTACGTCAGAATCTGCAAGATTCAATTTTTTCGTCTGAAATCTGTTGTACCCATCCTTACCACATTTACTGAGTTTTGTTTCCATTATTTTTTATATATTTTCAGAAAACATCGCATACAGAGAATAATTCCATTTTAAGAAAGCAATGAAAGTTGCATGTCGAATGTTTCCTAGGGCCTATGACAATTCGCGACCTTAAAGTAAAAAGGTTCTATCTAACATTTTTTCCAAAAATGACTTTATGTTATATTTGTAACGGTAGCGATGAGATTTACATAACCTCTAAGTTACACTGATCTACGAAGCTTAGTTTCTGAGATACAGATAAGGTAAAATGGTTCTATCTGCAAAACGTATGTTAAAGTTCGGGAAAAAAGGTTCTATCTGCTTCACCGCGCAAACCAATCTGTTTACATGTATTTGGACATTATCTTGTTGGCTGCGCAAAGTGTCCAGGTATTGTAAGATTTTTTGAGAAGCAGATTTAATTGCAATGTTGTGTGAAAGTGAAATTGAAGATGGTGATTTTGAGCATTCTTGTTCTGAATACGATCCTAATGCGGCAACCAGTACTGAATAAGACGAGACACCGAGGCAAAACAGTGCTCTAAGCACTGTTCGTGTTAAAGTAAAACAGTTCTGCAAGAAGGTAAACATATTTTTATAAAAATCGAACTATTTATTCTTTATCGGGTTTAATTGGTAGCCATCCAGAATTAATAATAGTTCGGCAAAATTGGGCATTTGGATATTCCTTACGACGCCTGAGTGAATGTCTTGCTTAATCAACGAATTTATAGGTTATGCGACACAAACTATTTGTACATCACTTCACATGTTGATATAATATTATAAAATTGGTTACCTGTAAATCCTGTTTACAAACCGGATTATTACGATTTTACGTCTTTTCGGTTAATACGTAAATGTAACCCTTCGTCGTTAACCCTTCGTTAGGAGCGCATGTACCTAGTAGACCCAATCCGTTTTAAGAACTCAATATCTCGCTGTGTTGTGGCTGTACGTTTTCACAATCTGGTGGCATCGTGTAATAAGAAGGATTGGAAAAAAGTGCAAGGGTAGAAGAAACATCAAGCTGGCTTAGAACATTTAAATTACAGAGGCAAGGTCATCAAGCTTAACAATTTAACAAGACTACAAATTGTGGAAATTTTTGTCGTCACAACTGCACTCTAAATGTCACTCCAAAAGAGCAAGAGAGATTATTTATTTCGTTTTACAAATTGGAAACTAATTCTGAAAACGTCAGCTACATACTGAGGACATCAGATCCTTTCAAATAAATAAATTATTGTGTGTAAGAAGTTCTACCTCAACCCACTTTCTATAAGCCAGAAGACGATAAATAATGCACATTTACACAAATATAAAATAACATGAAAACCAAAATTGGACAATCTAGGTAGCAAAACTAAGGATAAAATACCAAAAGACGTGAAAGACAGAGTGAGAGCACACATTAAATCTTTCCCTAAAACAGAGAGTCACTATAGTAGATCTAGTACAACTAAGGAGTGCCTCGTCTCCAACTTAAATATCACGAAAACTTACGACCACTACAAGGAATGTTGTTTAAACGAAAGATGTCAATTTGTAAAATTATCTATATAGCGGAATATTTTTAATGGAGAATTGAATTTGGATTACTTTCAGCCAAAAGCGGACAGATGCGAATACAGAATTAACGAGATGGAAAATAATATTTCTAATGATTTAAAATTAAAATACACTTAAAACGTAGATAACAAGAAAAAGAGGAGAAAGGAAAGAGAGGAAGATCATAAGATCAAAGATGAACATACAGTTGTAGTGTGCTTTCATTTAGAAAATGTGATTAGAATTCCGAGAGCAAACAAGTATTTTCTTCTATACGAGAAAATTAAATTTATTTAACATGACAGTTCATCAAAAGACGTATATTGCGCAATTTCGACAGAAATTGACACATTCTAGAAATGACATTGCAAATGCCGTTTCCCAAATTTTGGAAAAAATATTTCAAAACTCGCCTAAGGTAAAACATATTATAATGTGGAACGACAGCTGTGTACCCCAAAACAATAATCAGATGATGTCTCTGGCAATGAAGGACTTTTTAAAAAAACACCCACAAATCGATGACATAGTTTTGAAATACTCTGCTGCTGGTCACTTGTGTATTCAGGAAGTACTCAATGTTCATTACCAGACAGAGAAAGATCTGAGAGCTAGTGAATTCTGGTCACCGATTTCTTTCATGCGGATACATTTGCCAGTAAATAGAAAAAAAGCCACTTAATATTATTCAGATGAAAACAATGCATTTTAAGGATTTCCATAAAAGCAGCAAACATCTTCATTTTAATGAATACCATTCTCTTAAGTTTCGCAATTAAAATTCACTCATAGACAAGCTGAAGTAGAGTATAAAATTAAACATTCTGATTCACAATGTTCCACCGTAAATGTGCGACCATACATTTCTACAAGATGGGTGGCGAAAAGTTCTTCTCCCATCTATTCGTCTGTGCAAACGTACGTGGCGAAAGAGAAGTTTTTAAAGAAGGAAAAGGTAGCCGATTTAGCATACATGTTGAAATGGATGCCAACTCTGGATCAAACCTACTTCATAGAATTGTTTAAAAAACAAAAATAATATTATGGCTACGCGACATTTTACTTTAATGTGTTTGTAATATATCATTTCAAATTTAAGTGTAATTCAGTAATTTACAATAGGTTACTTTTTTCCACTTCTAGTTGGATAAGTCTAAGTAATGACATGAAATTAAAATTGAGTACTCTAAATAAGATTGTTACAAAAATATAAGCACATTTCTTTGAATTCTTTAAAACGTAATAAATGATACAGTTACATGTATATTTGCAATTATTTAAGTAATATACCAGTCAAATTTTCCTACCAACAAAGATAGAACCTTTTTGCTCGAACTTGAAAATGCATATTGAGAGTAAAAAGGTTCTATCTGTAAAACTAGGGTCTTGGTTTCTACCAAAGTTACATTGCTTTTAGAATAATTATCAGTCTACAGTTTTGTGCTTGGATATCAAGTACACTGACAAAGTTTCAATACATTTAATAAAATAGTTTTTGTTTTAGAGAGGGACAAAACTTTGAAATGCTCTCCTGTAAAATTTACTGCGGTGCAGATAGAACCTTTTTACTTTAGGGTCGCGAATTGTCTCGTGCATGTTCTTGTCTACAGTCTTATAAATGAAACTTTGAGATGTGCCGCTTTTTATCATCAATATCATTTGTTTCCAATTTTAGAAAATAAATTCATCCTAATGCATGTTTTGAATTATGAATTCGGGTATTATTCATTATTAAATAAGACCGTTAGCTTTGCGTGATTACTATACTCAATACATCTGAATTATTTCGCCGAGGTAAACTAAGATACAAAGTGATCCTTAGGTCTAGTGCAGTGGTTTTCAATTTTTTTGCTGCCGTGTCTCCCTTCAGATAACAAATTTTGCAGATACTTCCCCTCATTAAAATAAAATTTTTAATAACTAAATATTTTTCCCTGAACGTATGACCATCGTGTTCACTTTGTTATTATATACTGACAGTGTACAAAATAATTATTGCAAGTGATTTGCATTGTTCACTGTTGTAATTACTGACTTTAATTAATGTTTGACAAAGTAGTGAAAACCACAAAACAGAACATGTTGATAGTTCAGAAAAGTCAGTGAGATGCATGGGTATGTTTGGTGTCATGCAGTTCATCGAAGTTTGGCACTAATTTAGAAATGGCAATACGCATCTCATTCTGGAGATTTTTTCCAAATCCATATTTTGTCTTGATCACCGCTATAGCTGAAAATCCTGTTTCACATAGGTTAGAAGCAGAAGAAATCAGGACACGCAAGACCTTCTGCCTTAAATCTGGATACTCATTCCTTATAAAGCATCAAACTTCGGACAGTGTTACAGGAATGAATCACACCACAACAAAGCGAACCGCATTCTATTACGCCAACTCTATTGCTCTAGGGCTCATTTAAAATAACTAAGAGTTGACAACGTTGGTTTCATGGACGCAATACGATCACATATTATAGAAATGTTTTTTCGCTATTCATTAAAATTAATAAACGTTGATACAGTCCGATAATAATTTATTCATGTAGAAATAATTAGAGCATTATTAAGCATTAGAGCATTATTTTATTAAATTTTTGCGTTCTCGCACATCCCCTCAACTTCTGCTCTTCCCTGGAGAGGCGCGCCTCACAGTTTGAATAATATTGATCTAGTGGATTAAATATACTAAAAATATTTGGGGGTTGGGAAAATACAGTATTCGTTTCATACACGGTCAGAGCATAATAATTGGAAAGCTACAGAAAACTTCCAAGCGGAAAGAAAGTAAATGAACTATTAAATTAAATTAAATGTTAGAAATGTGTTTTATTGGTAAATTTTTCCCAACAAACATAACATTGCTTTTTTCATCTAACAAAATATTTTTTTCTTACACGACTGGCTAAAAAAGAGCATGAAACCATATTTTGTCTTGATCACCGCTATGGCTGAAAATCTAATAGTATTAAATTGTATCCAATTAACTCGTTAAACACACAAACAATCTGTTTTTATTTCAGTATGTTATATTTTTATTACACAGACAACAGCAAGTTATTATTATTTATGCCGAACGAAAATAGGTCAGGGCCGCAATGCATGGACCGTAAAAACGTTATTAAGTAACAATGTTCTGAAAATATGTGCAAAATACTTTAAATACTTTCCTTCGACATTAGTAAGTACAACGATCATAAAGGAACTTGTTATTTGCAAACAATTATAATAATAGAGGCTGCCCTCAGCAACATTGGCTGCACTGACATTGTTCACAGCAAGCAACGTACTGAAGAATTGTGGGTGCTAGACCGGATGCGTTGTCAACTTCTGGTCTAAAATACGTAAAATGTAACAAAAGATAACGAGAAATATGGCTGAATAGGTATAGAATCTCCGGAGTACTCGCAAGGATTAATTTATAGAATATTAATTCCAGAAAGAACAATAGGTAGAAGTAATCAAGCAATGGAAGAATAGTGCGGAAGAGTTAAAAAGTGTCACAGCTATTACTTTAGGCGTGGTAAACAACACACTACAATCACCATTAATTTGGAGAGAGTTAAGCGACGGGGTTGAGGTTTTTTAAATAATTCTTCATAATTTCCTTGCAAATTTGTCCGAAAAGTTATGTTAATTCAAAATATGCTCACTACTGAAAAACGTACTCCACCCCTAAAAGTAAAGACCACCAGCTCAGAAAATAAATATATCAAGACAAAGAAACCATTTTTTCAGAGCTGTCACCTATACGTCAGGCAATTTGTTGTACGCAGGTGTCATACGTGCCACAGCTAGCCTTTTAGGTTTCTGGCACAGGAAATATTTCACAGCAGGTCCAACTGACTCCACATACCTAAATTTAACTAGTGGTGCTACAACAGCACTTACTTTCCCGTAGTAGAGGAAACAGCTAAGTAGTACTGTAATATTGCACTTTATGCGCTACTAACATCTTCGCTTGGAACTCACTATTTCCATTGCAGTTTTGTCAGAACTATGTGAATTCTACAACTTCACAAAAATAGAATGCAAAAGTTTTGTAACCCTGTATTGGAAAAAGAAGCCTGATACCCTGGAAATATAGAAATGCCTTCCATTGGGCCATGATTAGGGAAGAGTATTTTAAAACCATGCAACAAATTCTCTACTCACTACAAATGGTACAGCATTTGGTGCAAAACTAAATATTTGCCTGCAAATATCAACATAAATTAGACAATTATAACTCCTTTTCATACAGCTCCATTAGGTCACAACAATGACACTAATTCACAGATATTCGCGAGCGCAAAGTGAATTCCATTGTTGCAGACCCTGCATTGTCGCTATTCTGAGAGCTATTAATTCTTTTTACTTATTTCAAATATTTCAAAATAAACAATTTCTAAAATATTAATGTGTAAGTCTATAACAAAGTTCGAATGTAAGAAACGAAGAAAGAAATAATATACAAAATTGCACATTCTAATTTAGGACGCATCCAGCTGTCCGAAGCGCAGTAAATTTACAGCGGCCTATTACGTTTGTCACAAAATTAAAGAAAAACTACTCGTATTTTGAAAAAATTAAGCATGACCGTATTTATTTTATTTATTTATTTATTTATTTGTCAAAAACAGAAACAGAATGGCACAGACTTTCCCGTATTAGTTTTCTATTTTCCTGGGTCTTCGCTAGCTATTCGGAATTGCCACATACTCTTTCTTGCCAGCTACCATCTATCATCGCCAAAAGTACATTTTTTTGTCATTTTCTTAATTTTTCGGTTTCCTATTGGTAGAACAGAAACATTAATTTTAGAATATTAAAGAACACAAAAAACTAGCCGTAAATGGCAATTTTCTTTTAAAAATTATGAGCCGTTTAAGAGAAAATGGCGTTTTAGCACTACTAAAAATGCGAAATTTGAAGCTCATTTTCACAGAAAATTTTTGAGTTTTCAAAATACTTTATTTGAAGTTATTTGAGGCACTTACACTCACAAATATAATCATCTTTACAAATTGCGGATAATGTGCATATTAAAGATGTGAGAGATCTTTCAAAAAATTTACATTTTTATAATTTTTGAAAAAAAACAAAAAAAACTCAAAATAAACTTCACGCTATACTAATGAGTGTAATTAGCACTATCCGTTACAAAAGTTTCAAGAAAAAAATTGCAGCCATATACGAGAAAATGACGTTTGAGCATTTCTGAAAATGCCGAAATTTGAGCTACTTTTCACAGAAAACGGTAGTGTTTTAGAGAAACTTTACTTGACATTATTTAAAGCATATATACTCGTGAATATAATAATGTAAAAATATCGCCGATAATGTAAATATTAACGACGTGAGAGACAAGTAAAAAAATTTACATTTTTGTAATTTTTGAAAAAACCAACCGATAGACCAAAATGGCTTTTAAGTCATTGATAGAGTACATTTACCACTATCCCTACTAAACGTTTAAAGAAAAAATTTGGAGCCGTTTTTGAGAAAATTTTGTTTTTGTAATTTTTTAAAATTGCACATATTGCACGCAATATTGCACGAAAACTACCAAAATTGTGAAAAACATTTACATGACCTTTATTAAAGAACTCAATATGCAGAACAAATTTTATTTGACGAAAAAATCTCTATCTTCAATTTTGGAGTTGGAGAAAGACGCCGAAAAAAATTCAAACTTTCACAATTTTCGAAAATTCAGAGCTGTACGTGAAAATCGAACCTATGCCATGTTAAAAAGTGTATTTTCCTCTATTCATACAAGAAATTTAAAGAAAAAATTTGGAGCCGTTTTTGAGAAAATGTTGAAAATCCCCGGGGGGCTTCATATAAAGTACCCCCAAATTTTAAGTAATCTTTTTCAAAATCACAAAGCTTTGACTAGAATCAGATTGACTGGGGAATATCAATTTTGAAGAAAATCGACCGAACGGTTTAGGCGCTAGCGTTGACCACAGACGGACAGACGGACGGAATGCCGTCAATCGATTTTTAAGTATAAAGAAGCAACAAATCATGGATTTTGACCACACCACGAGATAGAGGATTTTTTTTTCTTAATTTAGGAACTGGTTTTATCCACTTATTCGTTTTCACGGCCCGGCAATTAATTTTTTTCCGCCGAAAATTGGCCATTTTTTCGCGCAGCATTACATAACTTTCCCTATACTACGTATATCACTCCGTGTATACGTACGTATACGGGAAAGTAAAAAAAGAGCTATAATCATAACATTGATTTATCCCCTTGCTTTACCAAAAATAGAATGCTGGCCGCCACCCAACGTGTGAACCGCGTACAAACTTTCCGATCGATGGGTAAAGTACTTCCGGAGACAACGTGAATGGCAGCAATATCGTGCTTTCGTCGAAAAGCTTGTAGTCGAAGTAGTCAGAAGTGTCATATTCGGGTTCCTCGTTTTGGCGTCCCCAACAAATACGTTCGGATTGTTAGGCATTCAAAAATAAGACAGAGATTGAAATACTGTCTTTCACTTGCCTGAGAGAAAAGGCACCAACATAGTAGAATAAGTATTTTCCTAAACATTATTCCTACATTTCCTATCACTTTAAATTATAATTGTTTAAAAATATATACATCTTGAAAAAATGTGCCTTTTTCCCATTTATTGAACAGAATTTAGTAAAGATTATTTTTCTTTTGGCTGAATCTAAAAATAAAAATAAATATTCTCTGTAATATTACATTATCTTCTGCAAAACCATTGTGCGGACTTTTATAGCGAATCAAAAGATTTTCCTTCCTTTTGGGCAATCACCAATTTACTTATTAAAAATACTCATATTTTCTTTTTCCAAAAAGATACTATTACTTATTCATATATACAATGTTTGTTGTATATTACAATATAATACAATAAACGGGTTTAAAAATTTCACTCGAAGCATTCTAAAGATATCCCTCTTTCACATTCTCTGCAACTTTATAGCAAATGTAGTAGTTTGAAGGTGGTGTGTATTAGTCACCACCTCTCTCTCCATTACCACATTTTCAATGATCTAAGTATGTAATAAGCGTATGTAACTAAATTACACGAATATGTACTTTCATTAACATTATTCTGTTATTCTATTACAAGTATGTTCGAATAAAAATGCAGTTTTCAGAAGAAACTGCTAGTGAATATGCTGAATCTGTTTGAAGGGAGTTTTCGTTCTTAATGAAAATACATGCAATTTCTCACGCGCACAGTACATCTCAATGAATTACGTTTTCATTTTTTATATCATAAATTAAGAGTCACCACACCTCGCGTCCACAACCTCAGAGTGATTGTTGTAGTTTCTAGCTTGAGAGAGAATGAGAGCTGGCAAATCGTTATATTCACGTCATTGCTCCCCTCACAATCCATTGCTAAATATCGAATGGAATGAAAAACGTATTATGAAAATGAAGCAAATAGAAGGGAAATGCGGCTATTTCCATACAGCCGGGCTCGGAAGTGCGCCTGACAGAGTTTCCTGCGCCACGCAATCCGCATGGACTGCCAGTCGACCCTCCCCTCACACTCAACCCCTTCCCCGCCCCACTCGACCTCCCACCATGTCTCCCGCTCCTACTCTACCACAGCCCCTCCCCTCCCCGCCACGCTCCGCCCACGCCACGCCCTCGCACCGCACCGCATCACCACCTCACCGCCCCCGACCAACCCCTTCCCCGCCCTGCCGCCCCGTCCATCCCCTCATACGCCCTCCTTCCGTCTACTTCCCACCCTACGTCCATCCTCTTGTCTGCCCTTTGGCTCGCCCGGCTATCCACTCATCCGCACCCTCACCCCATTCGTCGCTATCCGCAGCCATTTCCCACGCATCTACCCGCCCATTCCCCCCGCTCACAACTTCCCTTACTTGCCCGCTCACCTACGAGTACCTATCCCGCTCATCCGTCCACTAGACCTCCTGCCCTGCTATCCTATTGCCCGCACTGCCCATCTCGCACCAACACCCCCCCCTGACGCCTGACAGCACTGCCTAGGATAATGGTGAGCGCGAATCGAATGCGCTGACATTTCGCGCCGTGCATTCACACGCGCACAAATGACGAAAGGGACCCTTGTTAACGTCCTCGCGCCGCCCGCCTCATTGGAGCCAATACACTCATCTGTAAACGCGATTACGCGCTCTGTAACTGCAAACGCTGCATTTTACATCTAACTCAGAATGCAAGACCAAGGCCTATAATGTGTGCTTTTATTGTTTCAAGATGGTTTCTGTGTTGTTAGTTGGTACTGTGAGTCAGATTAGGCACATATGAAAATGGTTGGTCCTAGGTAGAAGCAACTATGTATATGAAATCATACTTATAGACATTGACTGAAAACTGATATTTACTGGGAGAACAAAACAGCATAAACGATTGTTAATGAGAATTGAAGCCTGCAGATTGAGAGATTGAATGATCTCTGCTGCTCTTTATAATGTTCAAAATCAACAAAAACAATTAGTTATAAACACTACAAAATTGTTCAAGTTTGGTACTTGTAACTTACGTTCAACGACTCTTTTGATTTCCAAATTATAGAATTCATGTAAAAAGTCATTAGTTTTATTCACTTTCGCCGCTATTGCTAAGCTTGTGAAAAATGAAAGTCATAAGCCATGAAATAACTTAGTATTGACCATAGTAACTACAAAAACGACAATATATTTTAAATATTAGAATTTGGTGCCTTCAATTCGAGGTAGGCTAATAGATTGAAGCTGTGCAAATAATTATCTCAGCCACGGAACGTGGGAAACATGGAGATTACAAACGGGGCCCACAACCTTTCATTTAAAGAAATAATCACGAAATTTGATGGAGTAGTTAGCTCAAATTTCTTTCTAAACGAAAATCCCGGGCGTTATATCTATATAGATAATAATTCCATTTTTATATTTCATGCTCAAACTAATTATTAATTTATGGAATATTTTTTTCTCCGACCGTCGTAATTCCCGACGAATTATTCACCGCCCATGTGCAAAACGGGGAGGGGGAGGGCAATCTCGGCTATTCTTACGATCGCGCTGGAGCTCACAGCTCTGCCTTCGGCGGCGGGGTCGGGCGGCAGGGAAAGGGCGCCGGCGGGCTCGCGGGGGCCGAGGGAAGGCGCCGGGGCGGGGCGGGGGAGGGCGCGCGGGGGTGGCATGCATATGCATCGCTCGGGGCGCCCGATCAAACAGCGGCGGAGCGCGAACGGGCGAGCCGGCGAGCGAGCGGGCGAGTGGGCGGGCGGGCGATCGGAGGCGCGCGCAGGAGGTCGGGGCCGAGGGCGGCCGGAGGGCGGGGTGGGGGGCGGGGCGACGGCCGGGCGTCGCGCATGCAGATGACGCGCGTAATCGCCCCGCCCTCCGCGAGCGCACGCCGCCCCGACGCCCTCCGCCCTCCGCCGCCCGGCCCCCAGCGAGGCACAGCGCCCGCGGGCGCTCGGTGCGGAGCCCGGCCGCTGCTGGGGGGGGGGGGAGACGGTGACTTCGGAGGCGACTGCCTCAAAGCGGGCTCAAAATAAATAAATGTCGAATTTTTACTGATACGTTATTGCTTGTTATTGCCTTCGATACGGTGCTCGATATACCTTACATAACTTACTTAGTTTCGTGACGACACTGGAACGACAGGATCCAGTTTACGAGGAAGGTTTTTGGAACGAGAGGATCGTGTTTACGAGCGAAATAGGAAAATTGTTGAATGATGCTACATGTTCTCTTACGGATGGAATTATGAAAGGGAATTGTAGGAGAGAAATGCGAAAAGACAAACCGAGTCAAGTTAACATCTAGATAATTAGCAAACAAGTACATTTGAATCATTACCTTTAGATACAAAAGGCTCTCGGGCTTTTTGAAGAAAGGAACATTCTCGCAGCATTTGGGTGAGTATATTTATTCACTTGAAAATAGAAATGGTTTTAAAAGTTGATCTGAAATATATCTTGTAATTACATTTCAATACTCTATGAGATTTTGCCCAAAAATAGTGAAAAAGACCATTGGGTAACTCTGCAAGTGAGGAGCCTGGAAGGATTGGAAATAACCATTTACACACTTATAATCATTAAACTTATGCATTGGTATTTTATTACAGAATATAAAATATCCCATCGGATTGTTGCGGTTGACATAACTCATTTTTGTCATCTTCTTCATCACTCTTTCTATTTCCAATCCATAACTCCCTACACATTTTGTCACTTCTTTTCTGATTACTTTACTATTGACAATGTAATTCGACCAGTATCGTCATTTTCATTCTCTGCCATAAAAACACTAAACATTAAACCATTATCCTCACAAGCCATTATCAGTTATTATTATTATTATTATTATTATTATTATTATCATCATTAAATACATGTCATAACTGTCAGTATCTGCCTACTTCCATCAATTTCAAAACGTCGTCACCTACCAAGATTTTTTTAAATAATCCAATTAATGTGCCTGTCGGATTTTATTTTCTTTCCATTCTCCACACTCGAAAGAGATGTTACATTTATGTATACTACTGCTTTTCATAGGCAATAAATACTTTCTCTTTTTTTTTTAAATTTTACATCAGTAGAAACCGCAATATTCCGATGGAAGCGTAACCACCACACTATTACTCCCACACTTCATCAATTGTCGACAGGGCGTTCATTACCGCCGCTCACCATCTCCACCTGCGTCATCACGACTAGTCGCTCGCGTTTTCATCCCCTCTTAACCCCCTCCCGCCCCCACACCGCGCTTGCGCCGCTCCCAGCCACCTCTGGCGCTGCCCGCTTCGTGTCAACGTTGGCGACACTGAAGCAGCCATTAACATCGCTTACGGCGTCACCGAGCGTGCGAAACGATTCTGCCTCAGGCAAAACAACCAATTGGACAACAAAGCCAACCAAAGATGACGTCAATGGGCCCAAGGCCCGCATTAGCAGTGGCGGGAAAGTCTCGGCAACGAGAGAGAAAGAGAAAGGTTAAGGTCACTAAATTTCTATAACAAAATAGAAAAGAATACTTTATGTTCCTTGATGTGTTCACATTAGACTTTTATTAAATGTGTCAATTGTTTCCCGCGGCAACTGATGCCCAAATATAAGGGGGTTGCAACTCCATCGAATGACGGCAATGTAATAACCTAATTTCGAAACACTGAAATATAATGCAACGCTAATAATTTATGTAAGTTAAATAAGACTTGGTTTCATAAATCGTCTATAATCACACAAAATTACATAAAAGTCTACACAAGATGGATTGGAATTCTTCCTTGATTAAAACAGAAGATTTCGTTAACATTTGCACGTCCCAGTTCACGAGCAGAAATATTTCCTTTGAATGAATCGTCGACAACGACGATGACAATGCCAGCAACAAGAATAAGTCTTATTATAAAATATAATTCCATCTGAAATTCACACACCTACACATCACATACACACACCAGTATGCATAACTACGCAAGAAGACTATAAGAAGGCATGATGACTACAATATTTGTAAAAAAAAGATATTCATATGCATAAATCCCTCTAAACCAGACCTGCACAACGCTTGCTCCCGCGGGCATTCTGCACTTGGGAGCCGCTCGCCTGCCCGTGGCAGCGCCGAAAGTGCAAGTAGTGGGGAGTAGGAAGCTTTGGGAGGAGGGGAGAAGTCTGACGTAGCACGACGCGGCGCGTAGATTGAATGCCTGGGCGTCTAATACAATGATCCATGCTTCAAAATTATATGCCCATTTGTTTAAATGGATTATATCTAGTATTTCAAGTTACCAGGGTCATAATTCACTGTTTACGTTCTGTGCACTGCTGTATATCCACCTTTGTATCCACCACTGTATGTATTTTCATTTTCTAATTTTTTTAAAGAAAATAACATGCTCATCGTAATTCTTAAGCATTATTTTAAAGCAATAGCTTTAAAATATATGCTTATATAAGAGAAAAATATTATTTAATTCTAACCCAAAATTGCAATTTAATAATTGATTGTTCACCAGGAATGGTATAACCTCCAAATCATAGAAAAATGAACAAAATCATAAGAGCGATCTCTCACATCGAGATTGACATAAAAATAGAATATATGGCAATTCCAAGAAGGGTAATGTTTAATAGCACATTTGTGACAATTTCCCCCATTATGAAACTGAATAAAAGACATCAACGAGCAAACTTCTGTCACGATATGTTATGGACAATCATAAGATAATCATGGGTATTGGTTAAATAGAATGCAAAGGGCATTATATTTTCATATTAGTTTATTGCTGTCATCATAATTCATTAAAATAGTTTATCGCTGTCATCATCAAACAAAAACAATTCAGTATCACAATTTTGTGTTTAGGGCAACACTAAATTTGTGATTACATTGTAGCAAAGCGAATTACATTATAAGCCCTACAAGCAATTATAATACTTGGTGTCGAAATCTAATACGTATAATTCGTTGTAGTTTCATATTTCGCCCTGTCATATATCGAGCACAAACATTTGCAATATAACACAAAAGACTATATTACTTGAACTGTATATGACCGTCATGTTCTTGCCGATTGCTCTTTAAATTTACGCGCTATCTTTCGAATTGCGCATGCTGATTGGTGGACCCCACTCCTAGATTGAGTCTCATCCCCACCCTTCATCGATTTTCTCATTTGCACCCGAGTTGCCCGCACGCAGCTCCTGAGGTCAGTGAAAGTGCAAAATGCTGTGCAGGTCTGTTCTAAACCGAGCTGTCATTTGATTTCTCACTAACGTGCGCACGCAGCTCCTATCTTCCCTTTAGTTCTGAGGCGTTCGGGTCTACAGAACCAATGCGGTTTCCGGAAACTCTGGAAACCTTATTCCGACCACCGAGAAGACAAGAGGAAAGCGTGCATGTAGATCAGAGTTGTTGGTGTTGTTGCTGGTGATTCTAATGTCATCTGTTCTTTGTTGTAAAAATATGATAAAATGAATAAATGGAGAATTAATTCGTGAAAGCATGAAGGAGCATGGGAATAATTTATTAAAATACGCAGCACGTAAAATAATTACAACACAATATGTCTCGTATTGTATTTTAATAAAGAAAGAGTATCTAAAGTTTAAAAAAATGAATGTTTGATTTCAAATAATTATGTTTTAAGGTTACATTTGAGTACAATGTGAGTACTCGTCACCGCAATCACATGGAAATTTTCACATGAATCCCCACCAATAGATGCAGTTTTAATAATCGGATTATTCTCCATGGATTTGGAGAATTCTCTTTGCAATGTCGATCTTAGATATTATGAAATCGGAAGTGTGATTTCATTATACCAGCATGGATAAATTAGGTATGGCTGAAATGATATATTTACAAGTTGAAATATAAAAATTAGAACTTTCCATTCCTTACAAATATTAAAAGAGATGTGATTTTGTACTTATAGTTTCCACTTCCAAACCTCATTCTATAAATCAAGAAATAATACTACATGTTTGAAGAAATTCGGTTAATACTCGCTCTCGATCTCAGTATCTTACATAATTCTCAAAAAAAAAATAGCAATATAAAAATTGTCGTCACAAAACTTTTATTATTGTTCAACTACATATTTTGTCACTAATGTTTCCTTTAATAAACAAAATATGTAATTATTTTCAGTTGAAAGCAAAATTTACTTTTTATACTTTTTAAATTGTAAATAACAACATTTGACTCAGAAAAATATTTTTCATTCATCCACAAATGCATTAAAATGCTCACACGTTCATTTTCAATTGCAACTGAGGTGATTTGATGTTTAACAATGATGAGTTTTAATACAAATTTACAAGACCTTAACAAAACATTCGAATACAGAATATTTAATCAGAACATTCTATTGAGAGAACAAAACATTGGAGTTCGTAAGAATTAAACAGAACATTCTAGCAGAATACAGGAGGATTATTTGACACAAAAAGTCTGAGGTAGGGGTACAATAGTCTTCATTTTTCAATTGTTAGCCTAACTTCAATAACTTCTTATTCTGCTGTTTATCACTTATTTATACAATAAAACCGTATGTTTTTTAGTATCCCATTATCTAATAGTTGTCAAACTCATCTTCAAATTAACGAAATAGCACGTTATATGTATAAACTCGCATCAGATTGTGAGAGTGACTCCCATTCAAGCAACTCACCGTTTACATTTAAATGCATCCTGCGTTTCTAGCGATATATTTAGCCCAAGGCAACGTTATTCAAAGCGTGCGTATCTACCATGGCCGACCCTTCCAGTTCCGTTAGTTTACGAGGGCGCGGTATTATGTGCTCACAGAAGCAACCGTTTCGGCGCCCGTCCGCATCGCCAGTTGCACTTCCGCGCCCCACTTTATGGAGTGCCGAGCGGGGTGACTATCCGGCAGTGGAAGAGGACAGCGTGTGGAAGTCGAGGTGCAGAAGACGAGGTCGGTGGGGAAGAGTGGAAAAAGCAGAGAGACACCTTGCAGTCGCATGCCATAAAGGAAGCAGTTACAAAGGAGAGAAAAGATTTGGATGATAACGAATAGCGAAATGGGACAGAAGGGATGGGAAGAGGAAGGAGGAAAGAAACAATGTGCAACGTCGGTGTTAGGGTGAATAAGTACGTAAAGACAACAAAGACCTAATAACTAGCTGAACTCTTGCGAATGTACCGCACAAAGAAAGAACTGTAGAAAATGTACCATAGAAATTACTACATACGCGATATACGAAAATTGACACTCCCCAATTTTGGTTCATAGCTTTCACTAGTTATTCCCTAAGACTAATCAAGTGAGAGACATTTACAAACTCCGAAGCAATGTAATAACTTTTCACTGTTGTCTAAGAGTTAGAAATGTTTCTGATTACGTAATACAAGTGTATTATATTTTCAGATATGCAGATGTTTGTTGCAGTGAACTACAGAAGGAAATTCTGCTATGCCTCAGAATTTAAGATCGCAATGTATTATTCATTATTATAACCACAGATTTAGGTTATAAAGAGATTCGTTTCAAACGATTGCTAGACATTCACGGTCATTTATACTCATCTTTGAAAGACCTCTTCAAACATCAAAAACCTTGCTATCTTTACTTCATTTACACACGCTTGCTTGCGCTTACCGAAAACCATTTTGGAGAAGGTCTTAACGCAAACAAACGACCTAATGAACAAACGACAGAAGATAAGCGTTCATTGAATTAATTTTACAATTTTATTAAAATTTACACTATAAAAGTGGTTAACAATAGCAAGCGATAACACATCTGGAGCCCACTACCTTTCATTAAAGCAATTCTTTAAAGCCAAAACCACGAATTGTTTTCTAAAGAAAACCCTTGGTGTTTTAAATATAAAGGGAAGGTATAATAGAGGCTTCGGGAAGAAATAATTCAATGAGAAAAGATGAGAGTGGGAACAACGGAACTGCCTGAAGCAGAAAGTAGACAGGGATTAAGAGGAAAACTACATTGGTGGTGATGGGGACCGTAAGAATGGCCGAGCCAAAAGAACGGCTAAGGGGCAAGTCCACGGGAGAGCCGCTCCTCAGAAAGATGGGACATCAGGGCAAGTTGAGAAAGCAGAGGCAAAGTTCTTGACCGTGAGACTAGAAGTGGTGCCAAAATTATTTCAGACACTTTATTTATAAAATTAAAACAAACCATTAATTAAAATGTCGAATGTAAATTATTTACTTCTTCTTATGATTCAATATTAACAAAATTATCCATATCGAATTTAGCATGAAATAAATAAAAAGTTAAGATAAATTGTGCCTGATGAAGTACTCACATCGGTCTGAGAAACATTGTCTCATGTAATACAAAATAATTACGAATTGACTGCCTATAATTAATAGACTGCAATTCAAAAGAGGTAGTCATTAGTGACGCGGTAGCGAGTTGGCGGGAGGACGATGAGGAATAAAAGAAAGCAAACGTTTATGGAAGAGAAAGGCGTCAGGGCAAGAAAGTCATGACGATGATAGCAAGAAAGAGAAATTGTGGCAGAAATTTGGAAAATCGGAAAGTCCGAGAACAGAAGGTAGGTACTGGAGAACTGGGGACGGTGGGATCGGCAGGGATGGTAAATATTGGACAATTAATTATAAATTACGTATAAATTATAAGAAATAAAATCTCAATCAATTGTTTCAGGACAAAAGCACGATTAGGGTACTGTTTTAATGTCTACACATAATACTGAGAATATTAAATCATTAATCAATTATTACATGCAAACATGAATGAAATCGTGGTTAAGAAAATCTCTTGATTAGGTTGTGTGTTCTAAAATTAGGTATTCATGAGGGACATTTTTGAACCGAAACGTTGAAATATTGGCAAAAGATTAACACCATTTTACAAGATTTTTAACCAAGTTCTCTTGTAAGTTTATTTTCAATATTTGGTCATTAAATTAAAATTGCTGCAAGCTGCGATTGTTAAATGATTGATTAATCAATAATTGATATGGGCAGTGAACTTGTACGGAAATTAGTCCCGTTAGCGTAGTGAATGGTTTTATCCTGAGACCTAAACGTCGGCTTGCGGAAGATTTTCCTCTCCGTATGCCTCGATTTTTAGTTCAGCGAACTTTCTTAAACTCAAAATTGAATAATTTTCCATACAACAGTATGAAACAGTTATTGTTATTGTTCTTAGGCTGACTTTTTAATTATAAAATTATATTACAAATATATAACTACATGTTTTGAATTAATTAATTTGGGACGCGTCCTGGGACCTACAATTTTATAAATCAAGGACTGTATATACATATCAAATTAATATTTCTATCAACCTCATAGGAAATATAGGGGAAAAAAGGCGGCGCCAGGGTTGCAAAGGAGGCGCGTGCTCCTGCAGCGGGGGCTGAGGCCAGTCGAAGAGTGGGGCGAGAAGGGCGCCGGCGAGGCCCGCTCGGGCGATGGCGCGCCGGCCTTTGTGCGTGTGCGTGGGCGTGGGTGGCAGGGACGGAAGCGGGCAGAGGGCGGCGCGCGGGAGCGGCCAGGTGCGGCGATTGCGCGTCGGCCCGTGAGCGCCCACCCCCGGCCCCGCCCCCGGCCCCGCCCCCGGCCCCGCCCCCGGCCCCGCCCCCGGCCCCGCCCCCGGCCCCGCCCCCGGCCCCGCCCCCGGCCCCGGCCCCGCCACCAGCCCCGCCCCCGGCGCTGACCGCCGCAGCCGGAGCTTTGTGCCACCCGACGGCGCCGTGACCCGGCCTCCACCCGCGCCGCCGTCAACGCGCCCGATGCCGACCTCACTCGCTCCGCTGCCCCCGCCGATTACGCCCACAGCTCCACATCGTCGGCTATCTTCCCCGTCGTTCCCCCTGCACTCCATCGCTCTCTCCCAAGGCCATTCCACCGAAGTCCCACCCCTCCGCCAATTCCCTCTCCTAGCACCCTCCCACGAAGCTCATCACCAACTCCACTTTCATCATGTCCACCGACACCACCCCCGCCATCACCCGTCACCACGCTCGTCACTCCACCCGCCACCGTCACCATCACCATCACCGTCACCACCGTCAGCGACACCACCACCGTCACCACCACCGTCACCGCCACCGCCACCGTAACCACCGCCGTCACCACCACTGTCACCACCATTTCCATCGCCATCTCTACCGTCGTCACCACCACTCTCATCTCCTCCGTCATCTCCATCGTCATTTCCCTCATCCCCCTCCGCTACCGTCTCCATATCCATCGCCGTTTCACCCGTTACCACTGCCGCCACTATCGAGCACCTACCAACAGTCGTCACCTCCACTGACCTCGTCACTGTCCCCCTCCCGTCCTCGCCTCTACAACCAACCCTCACTTCGCCACTGCCGCAAACACAACGTTTACGTCACAATCGGGGACGCAGCTTCACTGCTTGAGCGCCGCTAAACTAAACAATTCCCCCTTGTTCGCTTCCGCCGCCAATAGTGCCTGCTACCTCAATACCTCCTGATCAGGGACGTGGAATTACTTTGCAAGCACCATGAACTGCCAAGGTCAGTGCTCTGTCATCATCTCTTCTATTCTGAACGTTGTTTTTTTAATGATGTTACAGAGTAGTGGATCTATTCAAATTCGAACACTTTGAACTACAGTGTACATCGATTAGCCACAAAAGACACATTTGATCTTCCTCCCAAGCCTCTGGGGTTTTCTTTTCAAAATTTATGTTGCAAGACTATCTCAGGAATATTCATGAACTCCAGGGATCCCTGATGTGTTACTAATTGCACTTAATTATCGCTACTAACTAACGTAATGAACTTTAGGAGTGTAAAATTATTAGTAACTCGGAGTACGTAATAGTATATGGCTAGTTTGAGGGGTTAATTGCGACGATGGTCACAAAGTTCGGATGGAAGAGTTATTGGTTTGTTTAAAATCGATGTCAAGGCAATAAAAACAAAAATCAATGGAGAAAAGTGGTCCAAATGTTGGTAACGATTTGACTAGGTACGTAAATCTATCGTACATTTGGGATTGATTTTAAGAGACGTTGTATTTAAAAAGGGCACAATGCACGGTGAATTGCGATGGAAGTACGGTAACCAGTTAGGGTAACGACACCAGTAGTGAGCACTGCGTAAGTAGCTTATTCAAGAACAAAATTAGAAAAATGAGAATTGGAGGTTTCTCACTTTATTTAAACGTCCAGAACGGGGAGCTTAGGCCTTCAAGTAGCGAAGATTATAAAAAAGATAACTGATTGCTTTTATTTATTTTATATTTGAAGAATAAGCTGGAAACGTCTCATTTATGTTCGCATTGTAGTAATGCACAATCAACAGGTACGTTATTGGTCATTTTTGGCCGCAAACACTTTCAGAGGGTAGAATATCGATTGACCATTACTTAGTCAAGTACCTACCTACCTTTTGGGAGATGCTGAATTTGAAGTTTATGTTTGTCACCTAGAAAAAGGTCGAATTTATAGAGAAAATTGGAATAAATCTTAAAGCAGTTCTCTTTTTTTTAGCTTTTTGCATATAGTACATCCAAAACTAAGCGATTGATCAAAGGAGGCTCGATTAAAAAACTTAGTTGACAAAATTTTCTTCATACATTAACGCTTCACAATATCATTTATCTGTAATACCGTCTTGTGTTTCGTACGCCACTACTCAAAAGAACATTTTAAAATCATTTTCAGATACTACACACTTTCTTTTCCAGTAAAAGAACCAAGTTTTTGTACCAAAATAACGTGACGTTTGACCTGAAGCTTCTAACATTGCATGTTCTGTAGGAGAAAATGATACGTTTGTTAATTACATTACATGAATTCCCTTTAGAGTATATTTCGACGCTCCGGATCACATAACACGTAAAACATTTTCGGCATTGCAATTAATTCATTTTTTGCAAATACTTTAATGTAATTTGATTCGCTGGGGGAAATGTTTTTGTTTCATATCTAAAATTTCCTGTTTAGTTTAATTTATTTAATGTGATCATTTGCCCCACATTCACAAAGCATAATGGTGGTACTAATATTGGACAATTTGTTGTATACAGAATGTTCCTTGACTTCTCGTTTGCGAATTGTTTCCGTCACTTAATTGTGGTTTTACAGATATCCCGCTCGAGTAAATACGTACCTACTGACTCCGCGAGTATCATAGAGTTAATCATTTAGTAATACAATAATTCGTGCCCAAAAGTTGTTCTCAAGCATGTTACAGTAAAACTAGAAAGCTGCCGCTAAAGTGGGAGAGAGCTATTCTCCAGTTTTGAGCAGAGAGCCAAAGAATCACTGCTCATCACGCCCGAGCGTTTATGCCGTTATTGCGAAATGAAAGTCAATGAACGTATATTGTCATATTTAATTACTTGACTGTTTAAATAAAATACTTAATTTGGGAGATATTTTTAGGATTTTGAAATTTTCTCTATAAATCTCCTTTCCTTCTAGGTGGTAAAATTCGATATGAGCATCCTTAAAAATATAGAATTATTTAAAAAACAAAACATTAAGAATTTGTTCCTGTACTCAACTCTTTTGAGCACCAGATGACTGAACTACTTTGTGTTTTACACTAATTGAAATAACTGCTATAGTTGTGTTGAGACATTCAAAATTGGCATTTTTGAGGAACATACAAAACATTTTTGAGGAAGGTATAAAGTTCTAATATACATACATAACATTTCATTCAAATAGTATACTCACTTTTAAATAATAGATAACTGAGACAATCCAAATGTAACGGTTCTAAATTATTACTATATCTCTCATGTATATCACTGTATCTCTCATTTATCTCACTGTATCACACTTAACATATAATAAATCCCTGTGGCCACTAATTGCTCATAACATCCAGGTACTTCTTCAAAGTTTCTACTTTTATGTTTTATTATATATGAGATAGATAAAAACACATTTTTCATAAGAAAATACTAATTTCAACGAACTATATTGAAACAGAGCTAAAATGTGTGGATCAATGTCAGTGGAAACATTGCCTTGTCACTCATCAATCATATCCATCTTTTGGGCTCCAATTCGGGATTATGAACAATAATGCGCTCATATTTTCGTCCATTCGTTTATAGAACTACTGCGTCTGTGTATTTTCTTAATGAAGTCTTTTCGACACAATTGAATTCTTATACACGTGAAGAAAAGAACCAGACAAGGAGTTCTTAATGCAAAGAGATGCAAATGGCGTGGTTATTTAAGTGCTGTTTTAAATTCTCTTACAACTAAATTTCATTTTTATGAAACAATGAAACATGAACAATGAAATTTCATTTTTATGAACAGTGACTTTTTTTTATTTCAGTGACTTTAAGAAATGTACGATATTGAAATTTGCTTAATCTATGATATTTTACAAATGTTTGAATAAAACTAGAATAAGACAGTTTCCTGTGCTAATTTGCAACCTTTAAGTATCTAAAAAGGAACATTTAATAATGATTAATAATGATTATCTTTCACTTCCAATAAAGTCTAATAATCCGAGAGACCTAAGAAAATGTCTGAGAGAATCTGTAAATGAAAATCTAAGAGAAATCTTGGAAGTCACCATATAACATAAATATCCGGTGGTATATGGATTAAGAAGTTAATTGAACAAATCAGTTAAGGTGAGACGGTAGGCCGATTTTTTAAAAAAAAATGGAATTTTCTTTTTTTGCATAATTAAATAATATGTTCTTTTATGAACATTTCTAGACCAAATTCATTGATTTATTCCGTCTGTAAGTGTAGGAAATTTATTTTTAAAGCTTTCACTGACAACTGTCAGACTGCAATATTACTGTACTTTCGCGCATAAAACTTCTTATATCTCTGGTTATAATTTTGTCAGAAAGCTAGTTTTTGTTCACTTTTGAAAAGGAATTTTGTCTGTAGGTGCTGATAGAACAGTCTGTGCGATAGTCGAATTTTTGTAAATGCATTTATTTAGTTAACACTTTTTCCGCACGTATAGAAGCCTGAATTGATGTGTTTGTTGTATAGTAAAGTTCAATTATTATCAATTATGGTGTGTTATAGGCTATAAAATTGAAATAAATGTCTCATATGTTCTACAATGGCGAAATGTAAAGGAATCTTTAAACAACGCATTTTCAAAGAAATCAGCATATCAGATCAAATCCTTTGTAGCACAAAAATAATGATATGAGTCCGAATGCATGTGAAACTCTTCCTAGTGAGTCTAAAAGGAAAATACGTAGTGTAAATATAGAAAATGAAAGTAATACTAAGTGAATACATAACTTCTCAGAAGATGGCTACATGACAAAATACAGAACAGAATGAGGGATTCAAGAACACAATTTGTATAAAAATACCAAAATATATTTTTATTGGTATCAGAACCTTACAATTAGGGAGTGTCTGAAGGTGTTGTAATAAATAATTATAGAAATTGTTTCGTATGAGAAGTTATGAAAAAATTACGTGACTCACATGGGAAAACCCATGCTGGTTTTTGTAGAGAACTTGACAGATTACGCATTGCAAAGGCAAAATATGATGACCAACAAATGCCAAAGGCGGGAAGAAAGAAGAAAAGAAAAACTCAGGCAGGTCTAAAAGATAGTGAAACCTGTTATTATGACGTAGGCTGCTTGTAGTTACTCTCTAATCAAAAATATTATAAGTTTTCCTAACATATACTTCTCTGAAAAACTTTGAGTGCCATTTTCTCAGAAGTTAAAATTTTCAAACGTTTGCCCCATTATCTCCGAAACCATTAAAGCTATCTGCATGAAATTTTTACTGATAATAAACTATGTTATACTAAGAATGTGGATCCTCAATTGTGATTATTACGTCTCTAGTCCATGTGTTAGGATTTTTTTTGCACAATTTTTGAGGAAAAAATTCGTTTTTTGGAAAAAAAATTATAAATCGCTTCAGAAAAGAGATAACAACTTAACTGAGGATCAGTAATCTCGTCATATATCACTTAATAAGTAGTGCAAAATTCATTAAAATTTATTCAGTTTTTTCTGAGAAAATGGGTCACAAAGTTGCTTGTTTTAACATTGATGGGATAGGGCCTACCGTCTCACCTTAAATAAGGAATTACACTTATTATTAAAAAAGGTGGAAATAGGCAAAATTACTTTTCTGTACACAACACTAATAACTTAAAATGAACTATATTAAGTCAATTTTCCCGACATCTCTTCCAATAAAGAACAGCCATTTTGCCTAACATCGAGTCCCTAACCACTAGAGTCACATTGAGTTCATATCAAGGCGAATAAAACATCAGGATTGCATTAATTTGCACACACACACACTCTCACACACGCGTTGTTCCTTCGTTTCAAGTCCCAGATGCCTCCATTCCAGCTCCCCTCTTTCTTCACATCAGCGCCTCCCGCCAAGTATGCTTGCGAAGCGTTTACTTCCCGTCCGTGGCAACACATGTCGTGTACATCCCATTACCGGAGTTATCAGACCCATGCAATCATTCTGTGCTTTTAAAATCATTGTTTTAAAAGTGATGAATTAAATATAAAAAAGCATTCTACAATTTACCAAAATGTACTCTTTTGAATTTTTTTAATTTGGTTGTTCATCATATTCACACGAAGGAATATGTCTCCGTCTCCGCTCACGGTCAAATTCTTTTGTAAACAACTATCTAAAAAAATGGTTGTCTACTGTTATTCTTGTTCCCTTATGGCCAAATAATTAATTTCTCCGATATTAGATTCCTTATGTAATTATTATTCTCAAGTAATTATATATTTCCTACGTAATTGTCGGATAAGTGGTAGAATAAGTGATAATTACTGAATAACTGGTAGAAAAATTTCTGAACAGCTCACAATGGTAGGCAATGCTAACTATTCAAGAGTATGCAACCCGCTTCGCGGTAATGTCAATTGCCGTTGTAGGTTGCATAACTCTCCCTTTGTATCAATGAATTATGTTGTCTTCAGAAATTGCTCTATTATACTACAATTTCTACAATACTACAATTTCAATTATACTACAACTGCTCCATGAATAAAAAGACACCTCTTTAGACCCCAACGCCAAAAAACTGTAAAAATATTTGGAAAATTGATTTCTGCTTTCTTCATTCCGTTCATTGTAATTCTTACCTAGGAAGTACATTTTTTGTCATTTAAATTCCATTTCAACATTTCTAACTAGTGGTGTTACTGAATATCGCAGACTTTCTTGTTTTTTTTTCTATTTCCTTGGATCTTCGCTAGCTATTCGGAATTGCCACATACTCTTTCTTGCCATCTGCCATCTATCACCGCCAAAAGTACATTTTTATAAATACATAATATAAATGTACATAAATATAATAATGTGAACAATTCGCCACTAATGTAAATATTAACGACGTGAGAGACAAGTAAAAAAATTACATTTTTGCAATTTTTGAAAAAACAAAAGAACACAGCAATACAGCGTTTATTTCATCTCATAGGGTACATTTAGCACTATCCCTACCAAAAGTTTAAAAAAAATTGGTGGCTTTTTGAGAAAATCTAGTTTTTTGTAATTTTTTTAAATTTCACATATTGCACGCAATATTGTGCGAAAACTACAAAAATTTTCGAAACAATGTACATGACTATAAACAAAGAACTCACTTTGGAGAACACATTTTATTTGAAGGAAAAATATCTATCTTCAATTTTGTAGTTGGAGAAAGACGCCGAAACAAAATCGAACTTTCACAATTTTCTAAAATTTAGAGTTATCCGTGAATATTGGACCTATGACATCCTTATAAGTGTATTTTCCTCTATTCATACAAGAAATTTAAAGAAAAAATTTGGAGCCGTTTTTGAGAAAATTTTGAAAATGTTGGGTGGGGGTCTTCATGTAAAGTACCCCCACAATTTGAAGAATATTTTTCAAACGTATGGTTTAGGCGCTGGTAGTGTTCACAGATGGACAGACGGACGGACGGACGGACGGACGGACGGACGGACGGACGGACGGACACACAGACAGACGGACGAGCGGACGGACGGACAGACGGACGTTTTCCTTTCAATTGGTTTTTCTGTGTCAAGGACCCACAAAAGAGGGGTTCTGGCTACATCTCGTGTTAGGGAATTTTTTTTCGTATTTTAGCAAGTGGATTTATCCACTTTTTTGTTATCACGGCCCAGCAACGAACTTTTTCTGGCGAAAATTGTCCATTTGTTCGTGCAGCCTTACATAACTTTCCCTATACTACGTGTATCACTCCGTGTATACGTACGTATACGGGAAAGTAAAAATGCTTATTTCATTGCATATTTTTGTTGCTGCGTATAAAAGTTGAATAAATCAATACTAAGTTTCAAATTATAAAGATTGCAAGGGACTGCAGAATTCTTCGACAAGAGTATTTCCTCCACAACCTTTAAAGTGGAACGTTTTATCTGCTCTCGTCCTCTGGAAATATCATTTACTTTCATAATCTTAAACGGTATGAATAACAGTAAACTGTTAACCAGTGAGATGATAATACCATTGGACTCAAGAAATTCAAAATAACACATTTTGTGATTTCACAAACGGCACACAGGTTCTAGAAACATGTAGTAAAAGGCAGCGCTGAAAACTAATACTTTTATTCACAGTATCCTTAAGCACATTATTGTTTCATTTTTTAAATATAACTACTGCACGTCACTGGCAAAAACGTTTCAGCATGTGCTATGGTGATCATCCAAGAAGGTAAAGTTTATAAGTAAACTTTTAGTGTACTTACTGAGAGTACTTCAAAAGAATTAGAGAGATCCTCTTCAATAATTACGCTCTTATTAAAACAAAATTAAGAAATATAAAAAATTTTCTTTGAAGGGAAATAAATAAATATGTGTGGTATAAATATTTCAATGGAAAATATTATTAATTTTATCGTAAATTACGTATCATATCATTCTCTTTTAGATTTAAATATTCTACTATTCGAATACATGTTAAAAATAACACGACCGTTCTTTAAAGAACCTTCTTTCACGGAATTCTCCTGAATATAAAGTATCTGGATGTCAACAAGTTGGTAAAACCATTGCTTTTCAATTTTTAAAAAAATCAAAAAAAGAAGAAAAATTCTACATGCATTTCAACGCAAAATACTCGTATCAGACACTCAAGAGACTGTTTTAGGTAGCCATCCCGTATTGTTTAGCTGAGCACATGCTAAACCCCACTGAAAGCATCAATGCACTCTGCGGCCTTGGAATACACGACCATTCCCATAATGGACGCGCGCCTCTCGTCGTCGAGTGGATTGGAGATAGGGCAGCATTTCATTAAGGGCCGGCGACTGTGGCCGCGTCTCCGTCGAAAGCCGCCGATATGGATCAGAGTGCGCGCGGGACGGGTCGTGACGGTGATGATGGGTGCGGTGACGATGGAGACGGGAGCTGGGAGGGTGGTAAGGATGGATGGAAGGGACGTATTTTGGTCGAATGGCGGAGTGGATCGAGTTTCTCGAGTGTGTTGGATGTAAGGCGGGTGTAGTGGGTATTGTGGGTGTAACGGGTCTGGTGGATGTAAGCGAGTGTGAGGGTGTGGTGGATGTGGTGTTTCTGGCGTGTGTGTGTGCGCGTGCGTGTGTGTGTGCGTGTGTATGTGCGTGTGTGTGTGTGCGTGTATGTGTATGTGGCGGGTTTATGGGTGTGGCGAATTTGACGGGTATGGCGAGTGTAGGCGAGTATGACTTGTGTGACGAGTGCGATGGGTGTAATGAGTATGGTGAGTATGAAGGTTGTGGTGACTGTGGTGGGTGTTTTTTTCCTTCACATTATTGCATTTTTCAATAAAAATTTGAATACAGAACCAGGTTTTACTCTTCTGTGGTGTTTTTTAAAGTCGTATTTCCATTCTATTATTTAGGATCGGAAATTGAGAAAATGTGAAAAAGTGGAAAGGATTTTTTAATAAAACACTATTTTCTCGATACAAATTTAAGAAGAAATTGAAACAATGTGTAAACTGATATTTACTTAAATGAAATGTAATAGAATACTTTGTGTATTGTTAATTAATTTTGAGAAAATTGTTTATTAATGAGTTCGGTGATAAAACATTTTAACGCTGAACAGTAATTTTTTTGCGTTGTTGCTATGGAAATGAATGGTGCCAACTCATTCAGATATATACATTTGAAGCATTAAAGCATATTAAATGTTCACCCAAAATGGAAACTGCGCTATTTTTATGAGCTTTCTGTGATCTATTCGAGAATTTGTCAAGCAAAATTCAGAAACGTCAGAAGAAGTCAAGCAAAGTTACTCGACTTTATTTAAAGAATGTCTTTGAAAATGAGATTTTATTACGAAGAAAATCTTTATCTTCAATACTGTAATCATGGGATGACGGCGAAAACATTTTGGACATTTTCAGTTTTCGACAATTCAGAGAAATTGAAGTAATATAATCTTTGTCATTTTCATAAGCGTACTTGGCTCTATCTGAGAAAAAAATAATCTAAAAATTTGGAGTCATTTTTTTAGGAAAGTTTGAAAACGTCATTGAGGCTTCATGTAAAGTAGTACCCCCACCGTAAAGTTAACGTAAATCAAAATATCCGTTTCGAATTCCCAGGCACTTGATACCCCACAGATTGATAGAGAAATATCATTTTCGGAGAAAATCGTCTGAAGGATACAGGCGAGAGTGTTGGCCACATACGGGAGGATAGACGAATACCTTTTACCATAAACAGGTTTTGCTATAAGAAAGTCCCACAGAAAGGAATTCTGATTACATGGCGCTTTAGAGAAAGTAATTTACTACATAAATGAACAAGAAAGCATGAATTATCCGCATCTCCGGTACCAGGGACTCACAAAACGAGTTTTTTCAATCATAATTTTTTTCCTTTTGCTTATGCATTACGATATTTTATACTCCGTAAGTGGAATACGATTCAAATTATTCAAAACAATTCAATAGTATTCAAAATACACCTCGCAACACAGAAGCTTTGTCAGAAACTGTGCTTCAAATATTCAGAAAAAAAACTTGAGTAATAAAAATAAAAGACTTAATAAACCTCTTTCAAATATCAAATCACTCAATGAACTCTTCACAATAAATAGAAATACACAGAAAATAAAATCACAGATAAATAAATTAATAGAAATAAATTAACAGAAAATAAATCTGTATTCCTCCTTACAATTTTAATGAAAAACAAACGCATAAATTCAGGGGGCAATAAAAAATCCTTGGTAAGCTTATATTCAAGCAGTAAATGGAGCTTCTAAAAGCGAAGAACGTAAAACGGCGAAGCAAAAACCCCCAGGCGATGGAGCGCGGTGATCTATTTCCTCCCGCAGCGTGACCTGTACTTTTTGCCGCACGGAGCAGAAATGTACGCAGTGCACCCAAAGCGAAAGCAAGGAGTTCCAATGGCTCCAAAAGAAGCAAGCCTCTTTTCATTCACTTTCACCTTTCTATTCAGCAACTTCCAAAGATACTTTCATTATATAGCGTATCATATACCATATTGACGAGATTCTCTTATCAAACGCAAATTATATATTTTAATATTATTTAAATACCTTTTTAGACCTTTTAATGAATCTTTTAATTTACTCATTTTAATCAACAAAAAATTTCGAGTCAATGAAGTTTTCGATTTTTCGTGGAATCACGTCTCTGAATAAGCCTCTCCAATCATGAAAATTCGGCTCTATTATTATTGCTATATATTTTAGTGTTTTTACTACTATTATTTTATTAATTAATAAGAATACAGCTATTATTATTTTACTTACATTTCTGATATTCATCCTCGCCCGGAGTTTTAAGACTGAATCCATGGACATAGCTGCAGAATAATTGTTTAGGTGGACAAGAGTATCCCGAGTGATCTGAAGTACCGTTTTAATAAGTACGAGAGAGAACCAAACGCACGATATTTAAAGTGCCAAAAAATCTAATTATTTCCATGTCTTTGCCCTCAATTTTTTGCCTTTTACACGTTTCTACAAATTATAATTAGTAGTCATAAAATGAGCTATTCGATCATTATCGACGAGATCATTTTATATATTTGCGTACAGTGAAGACGAGTATTTATTTTTCTTCAAGAGGGATGAGAAAGATTTTTCATTTACATAAATGAATCTTTGAATAGATTTTGATGTATGAGGTTTCGAAAGATTCAGGACGCTAGAGATGTTAATGTCCACATAATCGAAACCTGGTCAACAAAGTCATGCGATATTGGACTCGTAGCCGTCAGAGACAGATGACCAAAAGGTAAACAAAACAATATCGGCAGCGAGCTAGGAAACCACATCATGTTAATGAAGAGTAGAATTTTCTCTTTCTCAAAATTGTTGTAACTTCATCAAATTTACTATCACATTCTTGAAGGTAATATTATGGTTTTCCATTTAATATTAAACCCTGTGCGAATAAACATCCAGAAAAATATTGTAAACAAATGAGAAAGTAGAATTTTAAGCTTTTATATTGTTTTGGCAGTAGGCGATTACTTTTCGATGCATAAGAAATATAAAATATATTTAGAAACATGAAAGCAAATGAAATCTACACAAAAAAGATACATTAATATCTCATCATGAACACATGTTCCCATAGTGACGGAATTACACATTGTCAGGCCAAACGAATTTCTGGGTTTGTGTATGTTCCATGGACGGCAATGGACGCGTTGTTTAAAGGAGTTCCATGGAAATATTTACAAGGTGGAACTATTAAAAATATTTATATTAGGAATATAAACATGGATTTACAAAGGAAAACATTTAGAAAAATGTAGAAAAGGAAGAGAGTGGACATTAAAAGGTGATGTTTTGTGAGTATACGAAGTGAAATTTTTCAGAACGTAAATAAACGTTTTAGTACATAAATGAAGATAGGTGCGAAATAAAAGCAGTGGGAGTGATGTATTTTTGGAAGAAAAACAATTTAATCACGCGTGAGGGCAAGAAATTGTCAGTGGGTAACTGTGAAGGACACGAGGTACACCGGTTGAGACACGAGAGTGGCAAAATGTCGGGCCTAAATATTTTTTATTTTTAAAGTGGAAATTGTGACGCTGAAATGATCACATAATAAGACAAGATTAGCTTTATGTAACATCACCAAAAAGTAGGTATCAAAACTTGAACTCTGCAATAGAGTGCACCAAAAAATTCATAAGGTATAACAAAGGTATTAAGGGTGTGATATATTCCAGAATACATCGAAATTCTGAAATAATTAATGAGGGAATTTTCGAAGACTTTATATTGTTTTACACTTGTTCTTTTGTTGCAAAAAGAATTATTGGCTTTGTGTATAATGTTTGAAAAATAAGCATTAACTGAAGAATTTGTGTTTTCGTGCTCTATACGTTTGGGTTTCTTTAATTTAGAATTTTTTCTTGTTAGGAGGTGGTTTGAAACGTAGCCGGTATAAAATGTGAATGAAAAAAAAATAAACTGATTTTCCATTCGGCACTGTGTTCCATGTTATTGCTGTCTAACGCTAGAGTCGGTATTGGAGACATACTCTACCCGTTGACTTGATACTCTACCCGTTGAATCAATTAATACATTTTCTGAAACTCTGATGATACTTGTGTGTTGTCTGTGAGTTTAACTTTTGCCGGTATCACATGTATTCAGATATTAAGCAACGCGTAACCACAATTTAGATCTTGAAAAGAGATTATAAATGAGAATTCATAGATTTTTACGGGGCAGTATTTAGAAAAGGGGCACATTTACAATGTGTACTAGACTCTCCAAGACCATTACCATAGTCTCCTATTTAATGAACAACACTTAATAATTATAAACTAAATAAAAATAATGTATAAATTAAGTGCCAGATATTCAACATATCAAACTAATTACAAGAACATACTATTAATTGTCCGTTAATTGTTCTATTACACAGTCATTCTATTTTATTAATAAAAGTACACGTGTAGAATACCAGAGGAAAATAATACAGAATTGTTCACAAACTCGTTTATATAAAG